>JARDUL010086425.1:0-11558 GCA_030265205.1 Dirona pellucida | reverse complement strand
CACTCTCACTCTCACTCTCACTCTCACTCTCACTCTCACTCTCACTCTCACTCTCACTCTCACTCTCACTCTCACTCACACACTCACTCTCACTCACACACTCACTCACACAAATAGCACCAGCTGTGTTCAATCACACATTTGATGAGTACTCAATGACTCTGTATTGCAATGCCCAAACACTAATTTTCTAGAATTGATTAATAAAGCTCATCTCATCTTATCTTATATATTTGCAACTGTCCCTCATCGTCATTTGTTTCTGTCAATGAATAGAATCTAACTCGTTTACTCACAGTGTTTTCATTTCATTCAGGTCAACATAGCTTAAGCAGGTCATCAATCTATAGAATTATATTCCCTAAACCAATACTCAACAACATACACAAATTTCATCTCTTTGAACTGGTAAAAATTCTAAACCTTTGTCACCTAGTCATTCTCCCAACGAAAAGGGAGGTAAACCAAGAAATGATTGTTTTTCATATCCAATAAAATTGTTTTCCTGTCCCAGACCAAATCCACAACAGCACCTCCTATGTAAGAGACTTCTATTTCTTCCGTCGGAATTTCTACCCCCAACTCAGTCTGGTCCACATGAATCCTGATGATGCCAAACTGGCCTTACAGAAACGGGTAAGTGGACGTTGTGTAAAAACTTGTATTTGTAATTTTTCCGAAAGTTCTATACATTTTAGAAGATGGCCGAGTGGATAAGGCTTTTCACTGCAATCTGGGCCACCCAGGTTCGAGCCCTGCTTCAGGCATTTCAGTTTTTTTCCTTGATTATGATTAAATTTGTTTTGCTGAATGTAAAGTTATTGAAAAGAAGAGTAGGCCTATATTTCCTTTTCCCCTCTATGGCCGACTTCCTTAACAGTAATGATATTCTGTCACAACCAAATCATCTGATATAAGTTTGAAAATAGCAATACTGTAGTCACATCAACATTCTTTATTTTTTCACACAAAAAAATGTGTAGACTCTCCTGTAATGCCTGTATATATTTGTTTGCACTGAACTGTGTTGAATTTGTTTTGCAGGTGTTCATGTTGAAGTTTGTGGAGATTGGCAAAGTTCTATTGACCAATGCCGTCATGGAGACCACACCAGCTCACCAGGTTTGTACACGAAACAGGAAAGGTGGGTGGGTGGGGGGGGGGGGGGTACTTGGAAAGAAGGGGGATGGGCTTGGGTCGGATTGTCACTATATAATAACAAGCACAAAGAGGAATGAGCTTGATTGTGATCAAATACTCATTAGTACTGCCGCAAATTTCTATACAAATCCACCAGCTGCTATGTGGTGATATAACTTAGATGAAAAATAGTGGTATATATAACACAAGCTTCTATTATTGACGGTTTGGGTTTCCCCTTTATAAAAAAAAACATACAACGAAAATAAAAATAATTTTTTTAATTTTAATTTTATTTTTATTTTTATTTTCATCATGTTTTTTTAATAAAGGGGAAACCCGTAATGTTATTTACTGTACATTGTTAATAATAGAAGCTTGTGTTATATGTACCACTATTTTTTACCTTTTACCTGGCTTCCAGCAGCCTGACCACATTACTTATAACTTAGATAAGGAGACTCTATGGTGAAGGAAATTATGGCAAGCAGGTAATCTGTGTACTTAATGTGTTTGTGAGCAACACACAGTTCAGGGTTGTCTAGATTCGGGCCAGTGAAACAATTTATTGTTGTGTTTAATGCTTTTGAATAAC
The DNA here is from genome assembly GCA_030265205.1 of Dirona pellucida. Taxonomy (NCBI): domain Eukaryota; kingdom Metazoa; phylum Mollusca; class Gastropoda; order Nudibranchia; family Dironidae; genus Dirona; species Dirona pellucida. The sequence continues at coordinate 9,823 of JARDUL010086425.1, read as the reverse complement.
TGGGATGGTTGAAGATTTGCTGTCCGGGCCTCAAAACCTCTCCATCTACCAATGGGATTGATTATAAGTGATTGCTGATTATAGACAAATGTCAAAGTTGCAGTTAGAAATGTTGTCAAGAAAGGATGAAAAATAAAACTGGGGGAAAATGGTATAGGTTCAAAGGTAAAATAAGGGGAAAATGGTATAGGTTGGGGGAAAATGGTATAGGTTCAAAGGTAAAATAAGGTGAAAATGGTATAGGTTCAAAGGTAAAATAAGGTGAAAATGGTATAGGTTCAAAGTTAAAATGGTATAGGTTCAAAGGTAAAATGGTATAGGTTCAAAGGTAAAATAAGGTGAAAATGGTATAGGTTCAAAGGTAAAATGGTATAGGTTCAAAGGTAAAATAAGTAACAGAACAAAGAACAATTTGGGTGTCGCATTCGTCAGCTATCAAACATAGAAAACAAAAAAACGTAAACCTCAAAAGGATAAAAACAAGGACAATTTACGGTTGTTTAGTTTCTGTGTTAATTATAACATGTACACGATGATGTTCATGATGACAGTGAGCGGGTGTCCCTGATCCACAGTGGGTTACACCTCTGTCACTTTGAGATTCAGAGCTCTCTGGTTTGAATCCTGTATGAGCATGATTACTTTATCTGGATAACCATAATATATTCACATAAAATCTGCAAGTCTTGTTTTGGATGGGTCTGTGTATTATTTGTTTTGCTACATCTCTTCTGCATTTGTGGAAAGTTTCATGTCTTTTTATTGAGCGATGTTATGAGAGATTCTTTGTTAAAAATAAAAGGAGGAGGAGGGTAGGAACACAGGAAGGAGGGAGAGAAGGAAAATTGGGTGTGGGAGGTGTTTTGTATTATTTCATAACCTGAGGTTCACGTTGGTGTGTAATATCATACATCTTGAGATCATTGTTTTGATTTTGTTACATATTACACTATCGAGCAATTGGGGGGCGCAAAGGTATTTCTTACAGTCATTTGAAGACCAAAAGCTTGAAACATGCACTTGGCCACACAATTGGCAAAGCTGTGGACAACAGACTTTGAAATTCTAAGGATCAGAAATTTAGGACCGGTATATGTGTCAGCGTAATGGTCCCAAAAGCTAGAATATCACAGCCACCAATGCATTATTGGGTGCCGCTTATATTCTTTCTTTCTTTATCAATTTCCTTTCAACCTTTCGGTGTAAGGACCACTTATGTTTAGTTAGGCAAAAACAATTTCCAGTGCCTCAGCATTGAGTCATCAGTTATTCCAAACACTGAGATATTATTACCACATATTTAGCATGAGAAGGCAACCAGCCTCATTGTATGCCAAACACTGAGATATTATTACCACATATTTAGCATGAGAAGGCAACCAGCCTCATTGTATTTTCTAAGTTCCTCATCACATTCTTCAAAGCGCATGGGTTTGCTGAAATGATTTTAATCTTTTTTATAACATATTATATCTAACGTTTTCGTCTGTGTGTCTATCATGATATCGATGCTCCCATTTTTTAAACGTCTGAGTATATTTATTTGACACCTTAACCAAATTGTGTTACATCTCTGTCGCATAACTAACACTGACAAAGTTTGGCAGCAGATGGTTTGTGGGCTGTGTGAACCTTCCTTGTTTTGATTTTTTCATCCTCTTAACTCCATGTTTTGTGGTCCTTCTGTTCAAGATGAAACAAAACAATAACAAACAAGAATAATTTAAAAAAAGCTGTAAAATAATTTGAATGTTAAAATGTTCATGTCCTTATGTGATTACTTATTCGTTAAAACATGTCAATAGCACAATATATACACAGGGTGGTTTTGTTTTACTCTCAATGATAAAAAATTGATGTAGTGGCTTGACAACTGTTCTTGGAGTCATGCAGTGTTTTGCAAACGATTGAAAAACCATTTAAGTTTTGTTTGATAAGCTATTTACTGGTGTGTAACACATGGTCATTGAGTTATGCAATTGATATAATAATAAATAATAAATGGCATTTATATAGCGCTTATCCACGATCATCACCATGCTCTAAGCGCTTTACAGTAGCACATTTACCCCGGGTAAACAACGTAACACTCAACACATAATACGCCACACGCTGCCTGTTAGGCGCGAATACAATTTTAGGACAAGGACAAACGCTAGGACAAGGACAAACGCTAGGACAAGGACAAACGCTGCTACAAACGAGGTTCAGTGCTGATTTTTTTGGGTCAAAATAAGTGTGTCAAAATATTATTTATTTTAGTATGTTTTACATTTCCTGTCATGACTTGGCGGTCAGTTGACCAATCGAATGGCACTTGGTATCGGCCAAAACTTTAATGATCTTCCAATTGTTTGCATGACTTTATGAAGAACTATGTTACTGCAATTTCAATTCTTTATCGTTCAGAGAAAAGAATACAACACCCTGTACATCAACCAAAATCTGTCATGTTTCATTCAATGTACCAGCACTTTTTAATCATAATTATTTTAATGTGTTCCTCATTGGCCAACAAAAAACCCAAAACCGACCCAATAAAATTTTTGCATGGTGTTGAAATGAGATTATTAATTTTGTCTTGAGTGATGCTTTTCATTTTAATTGCTTTCATATTTTACCTTAAATGTTTGCATCGTTATAAATTTTTAAAATATTTCACAGAAATGTCACTTTTCACAATATAAAAAAAATATTAACTTGGAAATAGATAATTGCAAGGAAAGAGTCCGGAAGAAAATTGCAATGTTCAAAAGGAACCAGAATTTAAATATTTATTGTTATACCAGGGTAGTTTCATGACTCTTTGTCTTATGAAAGAATGATACTGACTTACTTACTTCTGAAAAGACTTTTACAAGTTTGATTTGTCACGCATATATTTCCTAGATAATAAATTAGGCTGTTTGAAAGATGTAATGTAATTTGTCACAAGTGACATCTCTGATAAGATTGATATTGATATTTCTAACACACATAATCCTGCCTGAAATTGTTTCAATAGCTTGGTGTGTGTTGACGTTTTTGAGGTTTACTCTGCATGCCCTGTGTGCCTACTTCCTCGCATACCTTCCTGCATTGGTGCACCTTTAACCTTTGCACTTTTGGAAGTAGGTCACACAGGGCGCGGGGATCAGTGGTTGTGTTTTCACGTCCCCAGCTACAGAATCACATGTCATTCCTGCACGAAGAGCTATCCAAACTGCCGTCATTCCCGAGGAAGGCGTTGGAAACAGAATTTGATATGTACTCTGGTGCATGGGGAAAGGTAAGTGGCAACAGATCTTTTACATGATAGATCGGTTTGGTCTTTTCCAGCCTCGATGTTCAGATGTTTGTGTTTTTGAGGTTGCCAAAAAAGTAAAAAGTAAAGTCCTTCAGAGCCTTGAGGCTCACAGAGCCGGTGCTTTTCCCAGTTTCCGTAGCGTAAAGTGAACAGAGTGACAATACGTCACCCTTCTACTGGATAGGACGCTGGTCTATCGCAGATTACTTCCCCAGCTGCAAGCTGGTACCCATTTTTACACCTGGGTCGAGTGAGGCAATTGGAATAAAGTTTCTTGCCCAAAAAAACAATGAAGTGACTGAGGTTACCAAAGATGTATGGTAATTGCAGAAAGTAAGAAGACTTACCTCGATTGCTTCTGATTTCATCAAGGTTTTCTTGCACTACATTACTCTACCAGTTTTTCAGCAACAAGAATATTGTGTAACAGTCTGAGCTGTATGCTTTTCCTGATTTTTTGGGCTTTTTCTTTTTAAAAAATTTTGGGAGTATTTTCATTGTTTCACACTGTTAAAGAGGTCAAGAAAACACTTTGACATAAAAGATGAGCACTAGATAACATTACCAAAAGAAGTCATATACTTGGACAATATTATAATAAATTTATTCAAAGAAGGATGTGGATGAAAATCACAAGGTATGCGAAGGCGCAACCTCATTCTAAGTGCAGATAAAACAATACTCACCTCTCAATGGATTAGACCAAGTTGTCAGTGTGGAGGCCAGCTCCATGTCAAGCCAGTGTCATGCATGGGTGAACACAAGAGTCTTCAGTAACACTGTTCAGGGTTGGTTGGATGGATAAAGAAAAACGTTTTACTTTTACCTTGATGCCTATATCCTGCTCAGCTGTAAAAGGACCTTTGTGAATTCCACCACCAAAAGAACTTGGGTCTTTCTGTCCGCCTTGTCGTGTCTCTGGGTAATGTTAGATTGCCATTGCTTTGGTGTAATTTGGTGCACACTTCCCACCAAGTGATTTTTGTCCATCAAGAATCGGCAATAAAACATTGACAATGATTTGGGTATTTTGAAATTATTTGTGCTGCCACCGGATTTGAACCTGCGACCTCTCAAACCAAAGGCGAGTGACTTAACCACGGCGCGACCAGCTCCCCCATGACCCCATGATTGTGTTGGTGGTTTCACCCCCTGATTGATTGTGTTGGTCTTATTTGATTCCCGCAGGAGATTTTGGGCATGGACTCCATTCACAAGTATTCCTGGGCAAAGGTATGTTTGTCTCTCTGGCTTGTTGTGTTCCTATCCATCGTCAGGAAATTGTAAATATGTATTTTTTGTACCTACCTACCATTCACCATATAAATCTACCTCATCCATTTTAGGGATAGGGTAAAAACGAAGACTCAAATTTGTAAAATATCATGTTATCCTGTTTGACAATTTGTCTTCATTCTCCTTTCTCTCAATTTTTTATATGTGTTTTTTATTCCAAATTTTTTATTTAGAATGATTATAACTACTTTTTATTTTTAGATTCTCATTCATAGCTTGTCAATTAGATTTGAGATAAATGACCAGGTGGGATATTGATTGTGGTAGTAAAATGCACCCATTCACCCATTCATTCATCCATCCCTCGTGCCGTGGACCAATCAGCTGATGGGAACCCTATTCAAGTCCATGTCCAGCACCTTCACCTGGTCACATGACTTGTCCCTCTTCATCAGTGTCCTCAACGGGACTATTGTCCTGCAGTTTGAGGACACGTCCATCCTCCGGTTCTGTCTGGCCACGCTCATCAACGCCTGTCGCCATTTTAAGCACATCTTTGCCACCAATGGGTGCGTCACTAGCATGTCCAGGATGAATCTTTTGTGTTATGCTTTATGATTTCCCGCTTGATCTCACTGTTGTCCTTTGGGTTATCTGAAAGTGGCCTTGCAGGTCCTCGCAGGTCCTCGCAGGTCCTTGCTGGTCCTTGCTATGACTGTGGCAAGATAGTTTTGTGTTTGGTTTTAGCTGTGCTTCCTGTGTAGAACTAGACATTGGTATGGAGATATTTTAGGAGAAATTTTGGCTTTCATTTCCAGCAATAGTAGAAGCATACTGCCTTCTGAAAAAAGTTTAGATGAATACAGATCAAGTTTTTCTTTCCTGGTATGCCCTTCCTTTTATTTTAAATGCATTAGTGGGTACTCTGCCTTATCCTTTTATCATTTTCCTATAGTCTTACAGCTTACAATGCAATACAAATTTATTGCCTCTCAAGGGTAGAGAAATAATTTTAGGAATCTGTGACTAGACAAAGAGGGTGTATATATAAGTAGAACAAATTGGGACAATGTTCTGTACTTCTCTGAATGATATTGAAAATGTTCCCCCTTCAGTTGTTTGCCAAATCCTGTTTATTGTGTGTTGCATGTGTTGATATTATTTACTGTAGAAGTTAGAGGAATCCACCTGGATCCTATGCATAGGTCATACGTTGGACTGACTTTGGTCATGGCAGGTGTTGGTACATACAGTGGAGTCCGCTTAAGATAAACTCAGTGGGACCAGACAATGAGTTTACCTTATGCAAGGTTTATCTTAACCATTTTCAAGGGAAACAACCAGTGGTTACAAAATCTGCGGTGGGTAAAAGTCCAGTAACCTCCCCTGTTGATAAAAATGGTATGGTGACCCTTCTTCCTTACTTTAGGCCTGTTGTTTTTGTAGATGATGAAGTTTTTTTTGTTTTTTTGGTGGGTTTTTTTTTGTTTTTGAGCAAACCAACATCAGTATTCTGCAAAAGTGGGAAGGGAGAGGACATGGTGACAGAAAACAAGTTTATTTTAAACAGACTGAGTGCGATCCGTGTTTATATAAACCAGACTTTGTTTAGTTGGCGTAAATAAGAAAAAAAACGGGACCGGACAAATGGTTTATCTTAAGCAAGATTTTATCTTAAGTGAGTTTATCTTAAGTGGACTCCACTGTAAATACTTTGTAAGTAGAGGATAACTCCCTCTACAAAACCTACCTTGTATATGATGTAGAGGCTAGAGTTATGTAATGACTTTGAGAGCTAGCTATGATATACAGGTTCTGTCAAAATATAGAGTATGTAAATTAGCTTCAATGATTGACAGCACAAAACAGCGACGTTTCCACCAAAGGCAATTAATGAGGAACAATCACTAGTGTAACCATATCAGACAGGACAATGAACCATATCAGACAGGACTATGAACAAAGGCAAGGACAAAGGGGTTCCAAAGCCTGTTAGGACTAGGACGCCTTAAGATGGCAGACCCTTATTATTTGTCATATTTCATATTTATGCACAGTGGGCTGATCCCCTGCTTGCCTTGAAAATCTTGATCCATAGATTTTCCAGCTCTCTGTCAGGCCGTCTGTACTAGTGGGGCACTGACTTGCACTTAACCTGGATACGTTTTACCTGGGTTTGCGCATCGTTGCCTTCTGCCTTGTACACTGTCCTCTGCTAGACACAGAGCTGATCCCTACACTGTTTCCCTACACTGTTTCCCTACACTGTTTCCCTACACTGTTTTATTCTGGTTCTAAAGGTGACGGGGTATATTTTATTATTGGCATTGACAGGATGTTTTGTACTTGGAGGATTTGATGGTAGTCACTATTTGTCTAGTTATGAATTTTGATTATTTATTTCATCTGAGGAAGGTAATTTTAATTGTGCATTTATGGCTGTTATTATGTCATTGCACTGTCTGTGCTTTTACACTCACTTCTAATCTTTGACCTAAAGGCTGTTTATAAATAGAAAACTTCACACATCATGCCCCTTGATGAGTTGGGAGGGATGATGGTGTTTTAATATTTGTGTGAAACTTGTAGGATGTAGCAAAGTCATATCCCAATAATGAAATGTCTTTGTTATGTTAGATTGATGGTTGACTTTATGACCATGTGTATTTTTGTTGTTGTTGTGCGTCTCATTACAATTTTATAAATGCCTTCCAACACAGTGATAATTCAGTTGTTCTGATGTTATGTCCAATGATAAAGTTGTAGAGACTGGAAGCTTCAATGTCTTACTCCTTTCTTTTTAAATTTTTTTTCCATTGAAATTTAATTTTTGAATGACTTAAACAATGGAAATTTATTGATTTATGAATTATGTATGCTTCGGAACTGGGAGAGTAGTGATGTCAAAGCCTCTGTTTGGGCGAGGGTTACGAAGCAGGCTTGGCTGTTTAGGGCTATGATAGAGGAATTTTGAAACTTTGAAAAAGGTATTAGGACTAACAATATGATATGTAACCAATGTGTTGAAAAATTGGTTGTAATAAATCACAGCGAATGGCCTGTGTTTTTTACAAGATCTTAGTTATTGTTGCCCAGAGAATGCTCAGTGTGTTGTTGATTCATTCTGTCCTTCCTGTTCCTTTGTCTACTTTTGCTTTACTATTTTCTCACAGCGTCTTGTGAGTTTGAGTTTTAACACTTTGGTTGTCATGCTCTTTTTATGTATAATTTCCTTCGATCACCTACCGTTTTCTCCAGCTAATAAGAAAAGACAGGACTAAATTGACAAGAAATAATCATAACTTCTATGTTATCATGAATATCTTTTAGGATGTGGAGATAAACTGGTCTACGAATTAAAAGATTCTGCACGAATCACAAACTATCTTCCCGGTGTATGTTATCGTTACTGATGTCGCTCATTTGTTTTGCATTGCTCAACACAACAAAAGTGACAGAAAACTTAAAATATTTCCTTCAAATCCCTTCAAAACAGCGCAGGAAAATTCAGACTGAAACTAGACAGGTCTCTAGGCAAAGGGAAGTCACTTTAACTTTAATAATTCTACAGTTTCAGTAAATATTTTATTTGCAAGCTTATTATGCGTGTTTACTGAGGCAGCAAAAATCATATGTGGTATCAAATATGACAAGAGTTGTATGTGGCAACCAAAGTGCTAATGCTCCATCTATGTGATTCCTTTGTTTTCTGATTAGCGGACTGTGCTACTAGCCTTTCTCTGTTCTTCATTTTGTTGTCATGTTACAAAAGCCTGATACTTTGCATTACGTTACCAAACACCATTTTACTCAAACATTAATGACAGCCACAAACGCTGTGATTGGGATCGGGGCAATCTGCATGGGAATGAAATGTCTTTGATCTGGGATTCATAGCATGTTATCTGTTTGGTGACCTCCAAGCAAGGCGTGTGATAGCATTTACAATGATAAAAAAGAGTAAGTCGTTAATGGCTGCTTTACTGGAAATAAAGCCAACAGGTAGGTTGATCACCTGCTTGTCTTGGATTCTTAATCCAAAGAGTTTGCGATTCTCTGCTTTGATTTTTGCCAAACTCGGGACCTGTGTGACTATTTGTATGACTGAAACGTGTCCATAATGGTGATTGGCGATAGTGTAGGGGGCCAATCGATCTGACCTTTGACCCTTGAGATATGAACACGTCTGATGGTTTCTATTGTTGTGGATGTTAAATCATGCATTGGACTGACTGTCTGCATGCCCTACCCATTTATTTTCTTATATTTTTTATTTATTTATTTTGTTTATTCATTCATATTTTTATTATTATTATTATTTTTTGTTTGTGATTTAAAATTTCCTCATTTGTTTTCTTGCCACCTTTGAGTTTCATAATCTACTGAATAATTCAGTTTTTTAGCTACCAGAAGCTGATGTTTCAAATAAATGAACTCTTTTGATTTAGTCAATCGAATATGGAGATTAGATTAAACGTTGGTTGATTTTTGTTTAATACTTTGGTTTATTTTTACTTATTTATATGACATCTTGAAATGATTTTGTGATTTAAACTTCATTATGATTTATAGAATTAAATATGTAAAATGAGCAAAGATATAAAATGGATATCCATCTTTAGGCTTATGTGCTGAACTAAATTGGGACACTTGTCCAGTAAAAAATTTATCTTGATTTTAATTAGCTTTTTAAATTTATTTTTCACCAATATCATGACAACACAGTGGGCTCATCACCTTCTCCTCTTTAATTTCTGATGCAGAGTCTTTCTAGCCATGTGTAAGGTGATGAGTGCTGTTAGCCCTCGTCATTTGGATTTACTTCCATTTGTCATGTACACCCTTCAGAACTTGACACATGGCTGGCCCCTACCCTGCTTTTTGCGGTACAAAGGGGACTCAATAAACAACAACAATATCATGACATGAAGTAATTTAGAGATGATTGTTAAAAAATAACCAAACTTGATAAGTTTTCAATTCCAGTTTAATCCCTGTAGTTCATAGATTAACTGTACTCAACTCAGCACCTTTTGATACACTATATTACTGTATCTGTAGTAGTACTCAAAATATGTAAGCATTGGTGTTCAAGGCCGACTGGTTGTTGTTTGTGGTAGAAGCTCCAAAATTTCTCATTTGAAGATGTTTCAACTCATGCAATTTACATAGCTTTGGTGAAGAGAGTTCCATCAATCGAATGTGAATCATCATCATCATCATTATCATCATCATCATCGTCGTCATCATCATCATCATCATCATCATCATCATCATCATCATCATCATCATCATCATCAT
>JARDUL010086314.1:0-11560 GCA_030265205.1 Dirona pellucida | reverse complement strand
TATATACATATACACATATATATTATATATATAAATAATATCCTATATACGATATTTCTAAAATAAATTGAGCCATGCTTAAGATATCCAAACATGGGAAAGTCATTTTTTGGGTGATTTTCCTAAATAATTAGTCAGGAACTAAAGTGTAGATTACTCTTTACAAGTTAAGAACAATTAATAATAGAGTTATAAAGACAAGATCATAAATGGCAATTAAACCCTGAAATCTCAGGAAGGACAACATTGTCCTTTAAAACGGAACAAGCCAGGCCCCAACAACAATGAACGGCAAACAAATAATAATTATGAAGGAAGTTAATGTGCCAAATCGTTTTCAAACAGACAATTCATGAAATTTCAAAACAAAAAGTGTTCTACAATATTATTTGACAATGTTTGCGAAGATAAATTTGTCTTGTTATTTGGTTGTTGGAAGACGATTTGAATGATATATTAATCTTCAATGTTTTGCCATGAACATCTCTCTCCTAAGTAATATACACAACGCCCTTTCTTCATACACTCATATAATTTTTTTGTTCTTCCCTTCATTCAGGTTTGCCCCCCCCCCTCTTTTTTTTCAAACTATCAATATCAATTAACTGATTAGTAACAATTCAACTAGCACCAGTCTTTTCCTTGACCTCTACGTAAAACAAAATATTGCCACATTGATAAAAATACCTAAACCTTTTAAGACACTTCACCTTCAATTCACTTAACTTGCATGTCGTCGGCCAATCCCTCAGATTGTATAACTTAGAACCCACATCCACCAATAAAATGGGTAGATTAAAAAAATTTGAGGCTTCCATGGTATTATTGGTTTCCCCTTAAGGATTCCTTAACAGGAATTTCATTCCATAATATGAGAATCCTAAGAAAATGGAATGTGGAAGTATTGAAATGCTGTACCCTTTTCTACAAAGAAAAATATTCCACTCCACAATCTAATCCAAGCATATAAACTTCTCTGATGAACTTTTCTTTCAAAATACGAGCTGTCTGGTCCAACCAAAGAGCAAAACTCATTAAAATTCACTCTATAGCCAACAATTTAGAAAGAAAGAAAAAAAGAATCCTTTTGAAATATTCTATTCTTATTACCAGGGAAATACAATTGTGCAGAACACTTTAGGGAATCTGCATGTAGCAGGTGAGATACTGTAGCTTACATCAAATGTGACATTTTCAATACTACTGATCCTCATCATATATCATGTATATAATATGGACTACAACAGTGATAAAAAAAAGAATGAAATTTAACCTAACAAAATTTGTGCGCTGACAAAAATTTCGTAATAACAATAATAGAAAGTTCAAATGTTTCCAAGCGTGGTAAAAAAAGTTAAAGCACCCAAAAGAAAAATTAAAAGTGGTTGTCAGCAAAGGTAATCTTTGAATAAGAAACATATAATATAAATATACACAAATAGTATAAACAATATCAAAGAATCCGCCAATATAACTTTACTAGTTTATGAAACACAGGTGGGTGGCTGAATGAATTAGCTTAGTCTCATGTTTGCAAAAAAAACAAGTGTTCAAAGACCTGCTTTCCACACTTCACATCAGCCTCAGACAAATTGTGTTGATTTTGATTGCTTCATTTTATCTTGAATAAATGTGAAACAATGAAAAACAAAAAAACAACCAACCCGGGAAGGTCTGTGATACCCCATCGAGGATTTGTCCACCTCATATCCATGAAACCAGGGTAAGTGCAAAAAGAGACTGAGAAGTTTCAAAATTTATTTTAAGTAATGACCCACCAATTAGTGATTTTACGCCCAAAAAACCATGAGGAAACATGACCAGAAACATTCCATTTAACACAATGATCTTGACAATTAACAGTGATGCGAGCAACTGAATTAAATGAAACAAAATCTTCAAATTGGCAAGAAATCATATATGATGTAATTATACAATAATGTACCACCTGTCCCCACCATCTCGTACACAAAAACATTTTAGGACTCAGCCCTTATTATGTTTACTCATCTCCAGCAATAAACACTATGTAAATGCATCAGTTTGTGACGGCACCCTACATCTTATATTCATTTTAGCACTACACACATACAATCACAGTGCATGGTAGTGAAACCACACGCACATTGCTCTGCTTTACATTTTAATCAACAAATATAAATAGTATATATATATTATATGCGGTAGCAATAACAGTTTCACATTTTACAATGACAATAGCCATTTCAAACAATCAAACAAGAATAATTTTGACATACAACTGTCTGTATACCACTTCTCAATAACTTATTGCTTCAACAGTGAATGAGTTAAAAGAAATTTAGGTTACTAAGATAGGGATGACAACATTTCTCAGTCTTACTAATTTCAAATCAAAATGAAAAGTTAAAAATCGTTATGAAAAGCAACATCATAGCTCTCTTCTTGCCATTTTGTACATTGTGCATGTCACAAAACAACTTTGAATATATGAAAGTGAAAGCAAGGAAAACTATTCTGTAACCATTACTTTGCACTTTTCCTATATCATTTATCACTTTTATAAATTCAACAAACACACACTCACAAAGATGTAACAATTCACAACTCTTGATTATTCAGTTTGGCATCACATATGGCAAAATAAATAGCGGCTCATCGTAAATGGAATCAGTTGTCAGCATTTCAGACCAGGATCTAAACTGACCGTCCCTATCATAAGTTCCATTGACACCTTCCATATTGTCTGTATGCAACCTGTGAACTAAATCTTCTGTAACTGGAGCAGGCTGTGGAGCAGGATAATCCATAATGGACCAATCAATATTGTCAAAGTCAATGGGCGGTAACTGTGCCAATATTTGTGCCTCAGATAATCTTTCAGAAGGAGGAGCATTGACATCTGGTGGTGCATAAGATGATGGGAGATGACCTGAAGCATCGTTAATTTCTCGAGCTTCTGGGGGGCTGGCGGACGGCCCAGAGTCAGGCTTGTCTTGCCGACCAGAGTACGTTGTAAAACCATTGTCATATGACTGAGAGAAATTAGAACTACAGGCACCAAGAGCAATGGGCTGCTCCTCTAGAGATTCTTGACGAGAATTTGGTATAGGAGGTTCATAAACATCCTCTCCTGGAGTTGGTGCAACCGATGTCTGAAGAAATCTTTCAATATATTCATTTTTTGTTTGTGCAAGACGATGGCCTGACACATGCTCAGCATTCAGCAGATCTAAGTTCTGATTTTTTTTCTTTCTACCTCTTTTCTTTACACCTGTGGGTAATACTTCTTTTTGCGCATCACTTTCTTTTTTAATCTGGTTAGTTCTAATCTGAGCGATCACATTATTACCTACTGGTGTAGCAGACTTTTTTTGCATATCTTCAATGATCTGTTCTGTGGTTTTGACTCTTCCCAACTTTCTGGAATCTGCAGAAATGCGAGAGTCGCAGCTTTCTTGTCTTAACGATGTTATTCGCTGATTTGACAACTGAGAGGAAGCATCAATTTGGTCTTGATTACAGTTTTTAGAAATGGATGGGACCATCTTTTCTATAACAGGACTATCTAATGACATTGAGTTCAGTTTCGAGCTATTTTTTCTGACAAAAGAGCCATTTATCACATCGTTCTTGCTTGCAACAGGGATTGAAAGACTAGGATTTTGAATGAGACGAGGATGTTTGGAATCAGGAAGTTCCGAAAAAGAATTATTTGTTTCATCTTTAGAAACACTTTGGCGTGTCCGTTTTCTATTTGCAACATTTGTTTTTGATAAATCTTTTTTATCAGAAACCCTATTTCCTGACTTTGATGATTCACTGATGGAATGATTAGTCTGTTTTTGGTCAAAATTGAAATTCCGCCTACTGCCACTTTTCGCCCTTGTAGAAATAAGAGGCTCTTGGGCGAGTTCACTTACAAGCCTATCCTGACTATTTTCACTTAAGTTAGAAGGTGGGGTCCTAGGCCAGCTAAGATTAGAGCCTTCATTCACATTAATACTATGAGCACCAGGAGTTTGGTTAGTTCCTATCGCAGGTGACTTAACTCTGAGACCTGACCTAGTTTTCTGTTCTTGCAAGGCCAATTTTGATGAAGGGAGAGCCTGTCTCGAAGTCTGGGAAGCAGGACTTTTTACATTTGTGACCTTCAAGCTCTGCTGACGAGAATGAACAAGCGCAGGAGAGGGTACAAATTTATTTGGTGTACCACTCTTGATTAGTGCAGGCGAAAGACCAGGGCTGATTCTTGGATGTTGACCATTGGCAACCTGTGGTGAGCCTTGGGGAACCAATAATTCCTGCCAAGCTTTGACCAGGTTGCGAGCTCTTTTCCGAATTGATGGATTCTGCACGGTTTTGCGAACATGGTTGATGTCTCTGCCAAGACGAGTTTGCTGTTGAGAAAAAGTAGAGTCAATGACAATGAGTATACCAGTTACATACTAATAGTGAACCCCCCAAACAACACTTCTTTTACTTAACCCTTAGATTGTCAATTACAACTATAGCTGTAACTTCTGCTATGTCTTGCCAATGCCAATCGCGGCCATCTGTATAAGGCGGCCACTTTCCAGGTCCGACCATAGTTTTTTCCTCTATTTTGTCACTGTGGAATGCGACCACCTGTCTAACGCGGCCAGTGGCCACTATTTTAGGTACAAAATAGCATTCGAACCTGACCTAGATAGCCAGGTAATCAAGATGATTTACTCGATTAACCCCCCTTTTCTTTTGTGCCGATCTTCAAATCGTACTGCGTGCCCGTCAGACAAATTACTATACAAGTTTCAAGATCCTACATCGTGTAACACACATCTTATGTGTCACCACCCACTTGATAAAGTTTCCTGTCTCGTCCCTCATTTTCTTCAGACAGTAGCATTAGTCAATTGATGTTTACCGACGGTCATGTGTCGCATCCACCACGACGAGACTAAGCGATTGACCGTTGACTATGGTGACTCGTTGTTGGCTTACATAACAATAGACTTCAATTACAAATAGCCAGGTCGGTAATTGATGATTTTAATTTCTGATTGATGCGTTTCTATAAAATCACTCATACAATTTGTGTCAGTTGCAATTTGCGATCTCAAGATACATGTCAAAATATATTTTTTTGACTCTTTAATTTCTAATTTAATCCAGTTATGTTTTTATTTTTATTTGTTTGGGGCTATTTATTACTTGTATCTACCATATCTTCTATAAGCAAAAAAAGATATATATTAAGTTAAAGACTATGTTTTTAAGATTATAAGAACCATTTGAAGGGGATGCCCCCATCTTCTTCCTGAGGCATAGAAAGAAAGAAAAATATGTCGAAAGAAACCAAGAAGCCTGTGACTTTGAAGCAGAAGTTGGAAGTTATTAAAGCTTCTGAAAGTGGACAAACATCTAGACATTAGGGTAAAAAACTGGTGGCAATGTAAGGGTTAATTCAATGAATTAATTGTTAAGCCTCCCATGACATTCAGCAGATCCAGAAATTGAAATATAACGTACAAACGAAGAGATAACAGCTGTTTCAAAGCCATCAAATTTAAAATGTTGTCAACAGGTTACCAAACATAAATTATGGAAGTGGTAGACTACACAGAACCTGCCTAAAGGTAACAAAATTAGCATCATTCCAATATAAGGACAAAAAGAGGGACCTCTATCAATGCGTGCTATTGAACACAACAAAAAAATTATATAAAAGACCCATACGTTATGACAAGAAATGCTGTCAAACAAACTCCAACAATCAAATCCACTTCATCAACTCAGTAGTTGTTTTTGTCCACAGTGAACATGAACTTTTATCAATATACAAGTGTCAAACTGCATATTAAACATGTGCCCAAGACTTACTGTTACTGAAACTCTTGTCAAAGAAAAGGAATAGAAAGGAGCAAAATTTCTCCAAGCATTCCCTCACTAACAATCAAACAAAAACTAAGGAAGATAATTCTAAAATAAAATAAAATAGCCTAGCCGAAACATTTCTGGGACGTTCTTGTGCTTGTCAGCAAAGTAAACAATGCTCTTTGTGTTACAGAAGCAATCATGAACAGTTAACATGTCGAAGAAAGCATGCTATTGCTGTAATTGATCAATCAATCCAAAACAAAGCGACTTAGATAATGCAATGATTCTATTGTTTAAATTTTGTTTCCACGCCAAAAAAATTTGATGATTGAAAAGAACACATGAAAGAAAGGCAGATGAGGAAATTGCATTGAATGGGGAGAAGAGATAAGAAACGCAGGTTGCCAAGGAAAGAAGTCATAATAAGGGAAAAGAGACAGAATGCAGAGATAGAGAGACTGAGTAGAACGAGGGCATGTAAACTGTATGTAATTGTCTTTGGAGTTCTTAACTATTCATTTCAAAGAAATATCAAATAATTAATTTGAGATAAAAATACCCACAAAAGCGAACATTCAAGATTAAATCAAATTGCTGGATGATGCTTTCACCTCATCGTTATTGTGTTTTGTATCCAAGGAGTTATTTTTCACAAGACTGGGCAGCTTCTCACACACGTAATAGACTTTTGTACTTCAGAAAATGGTTTTCATACACAAATCTTAACCTGTGAAAACATGTTTAGTTGGGTTTATCCCACAGAAACTGAACTATAAAAAAACAAAAACAACCTGCTCACCTCAAGAATTTCTTTCGTAAGGGTACTGGCCTCCAGAAGTGTGATGACTTCTTCAATCTCTTTCTCGTCAACAACCTGAATAATAAACATTTGTGAAATTAGAAAGCAGCATGCCCATGCTCTTCTGAATTCTCACATGGGAGGTGTCACATCGAATGCAGTACAGCTTGGGATATTTCAGTCTCTTTTTAAAATAAACCCTAAACATACCTGCCAACCTTTAGACATTGGAATCAGGGACAGTCCATCCAGACAACCAACTACTGCGATATCCTTACAAATTACAGCTACCGATGTGTTGAATGAGTACTACTAGACTGATCGTATGCATACTTGTATGATACCAAAGGAATCAAAAATACTTCCCATGTTTATAAACAAAATATGTTCAAGTGACGAAACAAAATGGAACTACTACCCTCGGACCGTTTGCATGAGATCCGCTGAAAATTTATTTTTCTGCGGATTCAAGCAGGCGGAGTGTTGGAGGTCAGAGGAAACTGCCCAAAAAAAAAACCCAACATAATTTAGGCCCCTGTTAGTAGCTATTAACTCTAGTCCTGTGGGTCCTGAATAGGCCTATATGATCCCCGATTGCCCTACCTCACGCCAATCGTCCCCAGAGTAATTAAACCCCACTCGCCGTGTTGTTACCAACTGTGTCTGCGGGTCCTGTATTTTACATGCAGGCGTAGCTGTGTTATGGCGTGATTATTTAAAGAAAATAGCCTACCAATGAAATCATAGAGTTAAAGCATGTGACCATGCATATTTTAACTATTTATTTGAAAGGGTTTTTATGGAAATTGGAATGTCAACAACCACACAATGCTACATGAGCGTCATAGATTTCCTTCATTTGAGTGTTTGGCGGGGTAATAAATCGTTATGACGTTATGTAGGCTATTTTCTATCGTCTGCGTTCATAACTGTTGTGTTACATGGGCCAAAATTATTCAATATAGATCAATGTTTTATGCTAGTTATATAAAACCTATGTAGGCTGTTATAATGTAATCATAGGAAATGCCACTGTCCTTAACCTAGTCTAAATTGTACTCAAACAAGTCCCAATGATCATGTCTAGTTGAAATAAATTTAAAAATAAATAAATCTATCTGTATGATAACATTTCAATTTGCCACTGTCTAGACATATCTCGACCAGTTATCTCGATTCTCCGTGTTTTGTTTTAGATAAGCAATCTAAACTTTCATTATTGAAGAAATTGTAAAGTAGGTACCTAACCAACTAATCTAACAAAGTCCCAATGCTCATGTCTAGATTTTGAATAATAAAATCAACAGACCAAAAAAGGTCAATTTATAATGATAGTGATAGCATTCCATGCTGCAACTGACTAGACCTATCTAGATTTTCATAGCGTTTTTTTTTAAAAAGTATAGCGCGCACCTTTCTCAGCTTCTACTTCCAGCCAGTTCTAGCCTTCCCAGGACAATAAATGAATTCAGTTATTGAGGTCTTTTTAAAAATCAATTTCCCCCATTATCGGAAATTCGCCGACAGCCAAAAAATCGGAAATCCTACAAAAATCGGCAAACTGACATCCCTGTTAAATACCAGATTATATTGTTAAAATTGATCTTTGAAAGACATCACAACATACACAAAGTTTTGGCCCACGGCAACAGCGCAGGTAACTTGTGTGAAGTCATCACTGGTTAGGGAAACTCTGCACAGCATAGAAGGTCACTGGCAATGCTGCAAGCCTAGCGGCGGCAAAACAGAACCAGAGTTTTAAACAACAGCAAATCGCCAAAAGTCAGGAATTTGCAAAGAGAACCTAAAAATGCTGAATACAGATTTTCAACGGTGACCTACAGACCCAGGGAGTCAAATACGGAACAAGTCTGTATTAATACTAGTACTAGTAAAATAGTATTATTATATGAAACGGTTGGCAGCTATGCTATACAAATAGTCATTACCAATTATCACCCCACCAAATACTTGATCATTTACGGCAGTCAGTGATGCATTGCGTTCTGTTGACAATCTGAATTTCAGAAAACCCTTCCGATTAATCATCATAAACATGCATGGCCGCATGCTTTTTATCTCATACTATTACTATGATTTCATTGGAAGTCTCATAAGAGTTGGTAAATGAAAAATAAGACTGAAATTTCCTGAAACAAACGTGCCACAACAACAGTTCAGAATGTTTGTGAGTGTGTGTATGAGTATGTTTCAATGAATCATTCACCCAAGCCCAAATGAGGGTAGGTCTATGAGTGTTGTAAAATAGAACCCCTCAATTAAGACTTTTCCCTTGCAATTCAAACTGCACTATAATAACATTAATTCTAATTTTTTTAAGTTGAAGTTGACATTTATAATGCGAAGAGGAAGCTGCAGTTTCTCATATATCAAAGTTCATTTGAACTAGATTTTGATGATGATAATAATAATAGTAATAGAGCCTAATAATAATAATAATAATATAATTTATTATTATAGTGCCTTCCCTTGTTAGCTTTGAGACCACAAGCGGGCCTTATCAATATTAGCTTATCAACGGTCCACATCTGTGACTATGAGGACCCTCATAAACAAAAAATTATGTTGCTACTACACATGACATTGGCGGCATTGATACGTCCAGTCTGATTTGATTATATTTCTTTAATTGACAATGAAAAATAAAGATTGATCCTACGATTTTCCTCACACGTCACAAGACATCCCACCTCACTGCACTTACTTTTAGTTTTATTGAAATTTAAATTGTGTAAAAAAAGCAGAGCAGTCTACTAGTAGTACTAGTACTAGATATCTACTTTCTTCTTATTCTTACTTATACTTATTCCTTGTATTATTATTAGTATTATCTACAATTAATTACAGTTACAGTACTAACTTAACTTTAAGGTAGACTCATCAATCTAGTTGTCTAGATAATCCTAGTCTACCCAACACACATAATAACTGTAACTCTAACAACAATCCACAATTTTGACAAAGTTTTTCACAAACTAAACTTAAACTGCAGCAATTAAATGGCAATGCCAGTCCAGTGTGAGTGTGTGGAAGTGGAAGCAGAAATCAACTTCTAAATAATTCTATTTAATTTACAGCTTGTATTGTAATTGTAACTTGTACTTGTAGTTTGTAGTGACTACAGACAGAAGTCACCTCAGAGAATAGACAGCAGTACTTCATTTCAGTCATCATTTTTCGGATTCCTTAGGGTAGACTTTTGTTTTAGGGTGAGCGTGAGAGCAAGTGTGAGGAGAGAAATTCAGAAATGAAGATCAGGTGGTAAACAACAATCTGCTGACCTGGTTCAGCAACAAAATATTTTCTTAAATTTAAATAGATATTGCCTAACACATCCAAAGCTTGAAACTAGCAAACAATTTGTGATAGCTGCAATATTCTAACTTGACTCATACACACAGAATGTACTCTTTTGTTATACCCCACCATACATTCCATCCCCATGTTTTCCTTGCGAGAATTGGTTCTACATGGTAATGGTGGACATTCAACACCATGAGCATCACCTTAGTTTTCGATTTTGACTTTATTAATCACATTTGACGCTAAAAACTTACATTTTTGTCGTTATCAAAGGCATTTGTCAGCTTATCTTTAATTTGGCCGGGTGTTAGGGTCATCAGGCTAGCCAAGATCACCCAATTTGGCCTTTTTCTGCCCTCTGAATGTGAGACGTTCGGCCAACAGGATGGCTGCCGTCTTCCATGGATAGTAAAGTTTGCCGTCGACGCACAGGCATCTGGGAAGTCTCTCCACCGACATGACGTCAAATGCCGATGTTGATACACTGAGACTCACGCAGGCTTGCTTGGGCGACGAGGCTACGCAAAACCCAAGTTCAGATGTGACGAGAATCGCGATTGGCTTAATACGACATCCAGAAAACTCAAATCAATTTTCATTGGATGAAGCACTTTTTGCTCGCGATGAGCCTTGGGGTGGCAAAGTTTACCAAGGGAAACTACTACGAAAATTAACGGCGAAAATCAAAACAAATCCAAAACACGACCGTCAAATAATACGTTGGGTCGGCCTATCCTATATATGGTGAGTGAGTGTTGCTGATTTTTAAACTTTAAAGTTAAAGTAAGAATATGATTTTGTTTACTGTTATGAGTGGACGGCGGTGATTGATTTGAAAAATTGTAACTGATTCGACACAGGGCAAGGTCCAGTCCAAGGTCAATTCAAACTTTGTCGCCAGACTTAAAATTAATAAAGTTAAAAGTTTTAAAAAGGTAAAAAAAGACTTGCTAAAACTAAAACTAAAATAATGTCAAGTCTAAGATAGACTGTCCTTTTCCTAGACTCTAGTCTTGTAAGTTGCAAGATATGCCCACTGCAATCATATTCATCTTCTCTTGGCAACTTGCTTGGGTTTGGGATGCCTTCTTCAAATGTAAACCTTACTCAACTGAGTCCATCGTCCATTCTGAGACTGAAGAAGAGAAGAGCAGAATTTGACTTTCCCTTTTACTAGTTACTAGGGTAACAGCCACAAAAACAAAAGGTCTAGACTAGGTATCCTCTTTGTGATTTTGGAACGTCTGTGTGGATTATTTTTTTAACGCAATACCTAAGGGATTGGACAAGAAAATAGTGAACTGGTAATAATTTATTTGCATTAACTTTTCTTTTTCCACATTTATTAGCTATCTATATTTGAATATTTAGCATTATTTTTTTTAATGTTCTTGTTACGTACTTATATTTATATTGTAAAGCTCCCACCGAGCTTGTTTATGGTTGAGATGTGGCATTATAAAAATGTATTAGTTTATATTATTGTTTTATTATTTTATTATTTAAAAAAATATATATACCGCCGGAGCCACATCGCGTCCACATTTGGTTGGAATCATCTCACGGTCACATGATCATCGTGACCAGGGCCAAAGACAC
>JARDUL010086203.1:0-11562 GCA_030265205.1 Dirona pellucida | reverse complement strand
CGGTGGTTAGTGTATTGATATAATCTCTGGTGACACATAAGGATGTGTGTTACACGATGTAGGATCTCGATGTTCACGCCTTGTATTGTAATTTGCCTGATGGGCACTCAATATGATTTGAAGATCGGCACAAAAGAAAAGGGGGATTAATTGAATAGATCATCTTGATAACCTAGGTCAGGTTCGAATGCTTTTTTGTACATAAAATAGTGGCCACTGGCAGCGTTGGGCAGGTGGCCGCCCTGCACAGTGACAAAATAGAGGAAAAAACGATTGAACCTAAGAAAGAAGATTTTAATGTTTATGCATCTGAACAACATGTCACAACAAAGTATTTAATACTCGGCACTGCAACCTCTCTACCTTTCATTCACAAATTATAAAATCACGTAGACTAACTTGTAATGAATACAATGATACAATAACGAGAAGAAGCAAGTTATAAATGACAGTCAAGTTTACAAGTTGTTTGATTTGATGTGTTCTTGAGTGCAATAATAATAATAGGAAGTGACAAATCATGATTAATTTTTTCCATTCTTTTACCATGCAGATAAAAAAATGCAAGCGTAGCACAGCCATTCATTCATGAAAACTGTGTTGAGCAACAGTTATCAATTGTTCTCTCTTTTCATAGTTTCAAAAAAGCAAACTCAAATTGACAGGAAGCTAAACATTAAGGGTAGAAGTATTTAGACTGTTTATTAGAGGGGATAACATAGAATCTTGGCTTCCGTGAAGTTTAAAAAAAAAATTGTCACCGATTTATTGTTGATTCTAAATGGATAAAAATCACTTCGCAGGAAGGTGAAGGCTGCACAAAATCACACCAGAGCAATGAAAATTTAACATTGGGTTCCTGGAAATGAACTCAGCAATGGATCCATAGACAATCTTGAAGTAGACAGGGACATGACATTTATAATAAGACAACATCTCAGGCATTTTATTAACAAATATATGGCTTTGTAAGGAAGTCAGCAAGGGCAGTTTGTTTTGAACTTACAAGTCAATACAATCTTTTCTCAAGATTGTATCAGCTGACAAACAATGAGGCGGTAACAGTTGACAATAAAAACTATGCCAATTGGCATTGAGCACTTAAAAAAATTATAACAAAGTTCTTTGAACTGATAATTACGGAAACCAGGGGCCTTATTTATACACAGACCATACGTTAACTGTTAGAACATTTTGGCACAATCTTGTAGTAGTGAATTATACTCACGACATTGCATGATTCATTATATTATTTATGTAATTTTTGAAGCATGTAAGATTATATACCAAAATATGCTAACATTTAACGTATGACCAGGAAAGTGCAAGCGGCGCAGATGTGAGTCTAACTCTTTTCGGTTAACTTTGGTTGACACACCGATCCAGCATTCTATTCTTGGGAGAAGGAGCACGATTAAAAAGGTATACATCGAATCTTTAATTTTCTTCTTACCTATAAATGACCATGCGCACACAACATTTTCCAATTATAAAATAAGCAAATAAATGTACATGATCTAATTGAAAATACTACCTCCCCACATCCACCCAAAAAAAAGTGTCACTGTGTCTATATTGTCACAGCTTCATTCAGTGTTAATCGAAACCGTCAATTGTCATCAATTCACTCTGTCTGTGCCAGTTGTCACCACATCACTCTGTGCAAATTGACACTTCTAACTAAACGCAGCAGAAACTTCAACCTTTTGATGGCGGCCACTCCGTGTAAAAGTACCTTTTTGTTATTTGTACTCAATTACAACTTGCAATCTGAACCAACAATGTGTGCATGTTATTGTTTTCACTGGTTAAAACTATTGACACAAACTGCCCGGTTCAACTTCAACTACTTTCTTAAATTTGAAGCATCAGAGATTTCAGTCTCAGATAGTCAGATAGAAGAAGGCGGGGTATAAATTTAGATCAGCCAAATGCTGGACGAATGTCACCAACTGAAAGTTCTAGTCCTGGGTGACAATAATATTCAATATAATATTATGATGATTTAGTTTTAGTCTGCATCATGAAATAATTTTAGTTATCTTCTTACTTAGACTTAGACTGTAACTGTAGGTAAGTACTGTAACTGTAACTGTAACTGTAAGTTCTTAGTCTTAGTCTTAGTCTTAGTCTTACTAAGTCTTAGTCTTAGCCTGCCAACCACAATAATACGAATTGCACAAGCATATTGCATTTTTCATCAGTCCCAGGATAAAAACTTTGCAAAAAGCCAATATCATCATTAGACTAACTAGACATTAGGCTAGAGTTTAGAGATTCAAAAGTAAAAGAGACAAGAGACAGAGGGACGATTCTATTTATATTTCTCTACTAACTCTACTCTCTAGTCTAGCAGAAGAAAATGAATGAGGACGAGGTGAGCTTTCACTTTCAATAAACAAAAGCTATCACTATCACTATCAACTATCATCAACAATCTTCAAAATAAATTGGGGCTACTTACACTGTTCAGTGATCTCTTTTCTGGACACTCGAAAGAACAATGAATAATATAATCGGCTTAGCTAAATCAAGCGTATTATCTTATATATTTACACACATTTTTATAAGATACAACTGAGCTGTCAGACCATTATAAGAATAATAATATATGAATTTCCGGTTACAAAAGTGATAAGTGATACGAAACGATACGAACAATATTTAGACGGCTGTATTGAGATATCTGCCTAGAGACCAAGTTTTGTCAGATGTAGCTTATTTTGAAACGTGATATTAAACAGTGATAATGTGATTAATACTTATTTTATTCGCGATCAATTTATTGATGATGATTTTTGTTTTTTACTTATCTCACAGTCATACGAAGTCTCAATAATATGCAAATATAGATAAGAAAGAAACGAGACAAGGGACATAACTGTTAAAAATCAAACGTTGCAATTAGATCTCGAGTTCTCTTTCCTGCGCTTAAAAAAAAATAAATCTGGGGCGATCAATGACATTTTCTATACCCAGATAGTAATCGCATACCGCTGAGGGTGATTCACACATGTGACTTTTCAGCATGTCTCACCATCATAGATATACAGTGCTGCATTAATTAATCACCACTCAGCATTCATCCTGCGACAGATGTGTGACAAAAGAAAGGAGGCCAATAAGATCGCTAAAACCCATTCAACTGGTAATTGCTAATATTAATATTATGATTTTTCTATTCATACACAACCACAACTCTCTCCCTGTCACCCGAGATGACGATCATAGGCGAACTTTAAACAACCTATGATTAACACCACAAGAATATACTAGTGCGGGCCTCAGATACAAGGGTCATTCCAAAAGACTTCTTAAATAGGACCCCACATTGCTCTCATGCGGTGTGTCATCTTGAACATCATTTTTTTCCGAGGTTGCCTTTCTTTATCCCAAAATAAATGATACCAAGTGAACAGGCAGATTCACCACATAAAAGAAGGATCCACCAAATTATTGTGGATTTTCTTTGCCGCATCTCTGAGCGTTATCCTTATAACCATGCAAAAATACATTTTTATGACCTCACCGTGATGTAATGCGAAGCAAAATAAAATACTTAACGATCTCAGAGTAGACACTTGTATGATTGATTTGATATATAAATTGTATTTCTTGATCTATTATTTGAACTATTATTGTTGTTTGAAGACCACGACTTGACAATATTGCCTATTATTGTCCTCACTCAAGTCAGAGAAATAGGATGGGGAAGGCCATACGTCAAGTGAGTCACTAGGTCAAAACCGTTGGATGGGTTTTCCATTTCCCCAAGGTCGTTCTATTGTGAGTAAAAAGTAACGTGACAAACAACTTTCCAATGGTGAATAAGGAATCTCATGATTTGTTTTCGGTACATCCCGAATAGCAAGGTCAGGTTGCTGGGGAAAACCTTCTAGCGATCTTGTCCTGTCTGAGTTATTCCTCCGGCATAATATGTACGTGTTTTTGTTGTATGATATATCTCTGAATTATTGATATTATTGAGCACAAGTCTTATGTCGGGGCAAAGCCTCAATGGTGCGCTGGCTATCTGTATCGGAATGTGAAGGGAAGCCAGGTCTCCATCGCAATTAATACATTGACAGGCTTGGGCATTTATAGTGTAGGAGTTTAGGATAAGCAGGTGGTCAGTATACGTGTATAGTGGAAATCCAAAGGCATTCTATTTTTTTTAATGCGGCGACGAAATGTAAATGAAATAAGACTTTACCAATCTAAAATTGCTTCAAAGTCGTACGAACAATTTCATACATTTCTTTACTCCCCGAATATATTTCTAAATAATTGTCATATTAAGGGTTAATAAATTGATATATTGTTTTAGCAATTTACTGTTCGTCATTTATCGAGTCGAATCAATGATAATGTGATGTAGCTTTTGGTTATTGTATAAAATGTAATTTTAAAAACTCCCTAAATCGCATTGATTGTACGTACGTATTTTTGCTCAATTTCAATACATATATGAAAAGCGAAATGACTTACAGTTCGTATCCCCGTATAAGGCCCACAGGCTTTACATCATTTATCCACCAGCGGACTGTGTCATTCAAATTCCCTCTCAACTCCCAGTGGAGCATGCAGTAGAGCAACCACAATAACATACTGGCAATATCTTGCTCTGCCTACCACCGGTCACTCATTTACTCCTGAGTTACACGAAGAGACAATTTGTAAAGTATTTCCCAATGACTCAAAGCAAGGCCATCTTATATAGCTTTATAGATGGTCTTGCTCAAAGTCGTATCTAGCGTTGTCAGGATTCGAACCCGTGCCTCATGATCTCGAGACCGACACCACATAATGACTTGTATGCTGTAGCTCTGACCTGTAGACTCACATGGACACTTACAGAAATTGTATTTTTCCAGTTGCAGATTAAGGGGGTCTAAAAGGGGGCTGTCGCGTTTGAACTGATTTTGCTGGGTTGAAAAAGAGCGTAGAATAATAGGACGTACAATTTGTATTATTTTCCCAACAATTTGACTTCACTATTCGGGAAGTGCCGAAAACAATAATGAAATGGTGCATTCGACTTTGATGCCATTTAGATCAGTGATTTCGATTTCATTGACATTTCGACGCCGTATTCCTCCAAAAATAAAACGCCTATGTTATTTTTTCAATCTAACCGATTTTGACTATTGAAGAACTTGAGTTTTTTACAAATTGAAATGATTGCCATTGTCTAATTTGCTACGTGACATTGTTATGCCAATAACTTGGGCAATATCTATTATCCTGTGCCTGGCTGTCGATGATGCAGCGGCCTAGCTCGAGTGACAGAATAAGCGCTCTTTTGATTGTATATGAAGGTTGGATTAGAAAGAATGATTTGTGAATAAGACTCGATATTCAAGATAAGCAGTTATCATGTACGGTCACCATCAAAACACTTCCGTGTTTTCACTTATTACCACGAGTCACGAGAACATTAAGGAGTTTGTTTCTATTTTCATCTCAATAATTCCAGTTTTACATTCGATTGTCATTGTAACGTTGCCACCTGCTAACGGATGTAAAATCGTAAAAAAAATAAAAAAAAATAAAATAATAATATAAAAATGACAAAGGAAGAAAGTCATGCTTGAATATTGATATTATTATGATAAGCTCAATTGCCTCCGCCAATCCAGCAATAGACAAGCGCCACAACGACCCAGAATCCAATCCCCACGCATCTTCCTTTTAAAAAAAACAACGATGTAAACAAACTTAAATGTCGTAATATGCCAAGCTGACTTCAAAGAAAATTATGGGCGTTGCCTTGTATTGGTGTGTCATCTTGTGTTTTGTGTCTGTTTCCAGATGCTGTTGTGAGTCATTCATGCCGTGTGTCTAGGTATGTCTGATATTTCGTAAGAACTCCCAATGTTGATGGTATGTGTTATTATATTATGTATACACGTAAACATGGACACTTACAGAAATTGTATTTTTCCAGTTGCAGATTAAGGGGGTCTAAAAGGGGGCTGTCGCGTTTGAACTGATTTTGCTGGGTTGAAAAAGAGCGTAGAATAATAGGACGTACAATTTGTATTATTTTCCCAACAATTTGACTTCACTATTCGGGAAGTGCCGAAAACAATAATGAAATGGTGCATTCGACTTTGATGCCATTTAGATCAGTGATTTCGATTTCATTGACATTTCGACGCCGTATTCCTCCAAAAATAAAACGCCTATGTTATTTTTTCAATCTAACCGATTTTGACTATTGAAGAACTTGAGTTTTTTACAAATTGAAATGATTGCCATTGTCTAATTTGCTACGTGACATTGTTATGCCAATAACTTGGGCAATATCTATTATCCTGTGCCTGGCTGTCGATGATGCAGCGGCCTAGCTCGAGTGACAGAATAAGCGCTCTTTTGATTGTATATGAAGGTTGGATTAGAAAGAATGATTTGTGAATAAGACTCGATATTCAAGATAAGCAGTTATCATGTACGGTCACCATCAAAACACTTCCGTGTTTTCACTTATTACCACGAGTCACGAGAACATTAAGGAGTTTGTTTCTATTTTCATCTCAATAATTCCAGTTTTACATTCGATTGTCATTGTAACGTTGCCACCTGCTAACGGATGTAAAATCGTAAAAAAAATAAAAAAAAATAAAATAATAATATAAAAATGACAAAGGAAGAAAGTCATGCTTGAATATTGATATTATTATGATAAGCTCAATTGCCTCCGCCAATCCAGCAATAGACAAGCGCCACAACGACCCAGAATCCAATCCCCACGCATCTTCCTTTTAAAAAAAACAACGATGTAAACAAACTTAAATGTCGTAATATGCCAAGCTGACTTCAAAGAAAATTATGGGCGTTGCCTTGTATTGGTGTGTCATCTTGTGTTTTGTGTCTGTTTCCAGATGCTGTTGTGAGTCATTCATGCCGTGTGTCTAGGTATGTCTGATATTTCGTAAGAACTCCCAATGTTGATGGTATGTGTTATTATATTATGTATACACGTAAACATGTTTGTTTGTTTATCGAGTTCCCTTTATACCGCAAGAAGCAGTGTAGAGGCCAGCCATATGTCAAGCTCTGAAGGGTGCACATGACAAATGGAAGTTAATCCAAAAGCCAATGAGGTCTTACATCACTCATCACCTAACACATGGCTAGAAAGTCTCTGCATCAGGAATTAAAGACGAGCAGGTGATGAGCCCACTGCGTACGCCTCGTATGCATTTTCTTAAATTCACACAGTAGGATATAACATGTGGCCCCCAACTCAGCCCATTCTCATGTCACTATGACAAAACATTAGATTTAGATAATCATGTATTTCGTTTTCAAAAGTCAACCCAGACTAACATCTAACAAGATAGTACCTACTACTAGCAGATGTCAAGGCCATCTACAGATCATTACACGGCAATACAGTATATGTGACAATGACAACTACGTAGTATCATAATAAATGCATGATGCTATTTTTGTTGCGTGCGCGTTACTCAAAATAGACAAAAGCAAATATTTTTGCAACTTGAAATATACGCCAAAACCGTTGGATGGGCTTTCCATTTCCCTGAGGTCGTTCTATTGTGAATAAAAAAGAAATCTCATGAATTGTTTACGGTACTTCCCGAATAGCAAGGTCAAGTTGCTGGGGAAAACCTAACGATCTTGTCCTATTGAAAACCACTTGATTGTGTGTATGATGATATTGTGACTGCTATCATGTATGAAAAAGGTGGGGGCTGAGTGCATCATGTGTGAGTGAGGGGGGTGAAATTGAAATTCAAGACTTTACGTTAGCTAGTAAAATTCAAAATAGCGTCCATTCGATTGCTTTCTGTCGGGACGTTGAATAAAGCGCACTTTTCGCTCAAATTCGAGAGAAAAATATTTTCATTTTAGCGGAAGTTGGAGGATCCAAAATATTGTTTCAGCGGAAATCCGCTAAATAGCGGATAATTCTCATCTATGATATATATATATATGTCATACCTATCTCAGCCAGGATATGAATACAAATAATATATTTCCAAAGCACAAACAGGGGCATGAAAAAGACTAATGAAGAACAATTCATTTTTTTCCAAACAACCCTCTACAGTTGCACTGATTACCAGAAGGTTCTTTTCAAAATCATTGCCATGGGTTGATTCATGTCCAAATCAGCTTTTCAAAATCATAGTTGTAAAATTTAAAGAGACTTTCCCATGTTGCAGTTAACTCCAGTGATTAAAATCAATTGACTTGCTTGGTATATAATGCGATATCAGTCAGTGCACATGGGCAGAAGCACAAAAAAAAACAACCCGAACTTAAAACATGACTATCTAACCTCTCTGCACTTCAATGAGCACTCAACATGATGCTTGTGGTAAAATCTTGATTTTATAATGACGGCTACTCAGTGATAAAAGCAGAAGTATAGAAGAGTGGAAAAACTTTTTAAAGAGCAAGGCCTTACTTGCATGTATTATCAATATCAGAAGTATCCATGCCAGTGATGCCAGTCAAGCATTTCATCATCTGGTCCAAAGTGCAAGGGGCAGCCAAAACATTGTACCCTGAAAGCAAAAATAAAAATTAAAGGGAGATAAAAATGTTTAGCTGTTACTGTTGATACATAGATCTAGTATCTATTACTTATCTCCCTTGGAATGGGTCGGAGGTCAATTTCCACGTAAATACACTGCGACCATTTTTCTCGATTACTGTGCAGTAGGTAGCAGTTCAGTTTAAAAAAAGCACTCAAATGGCTATAATAATACTAAATGTCAGTGGCCGAACAGTGAACTCGACGGTGGGTGTTAACAAGCAACGGTTATTGTGGCCAGTGTATTAGACGGGTGACTGCCTAGCATCGGTAGCTATACCAGCCAGTGATAATATTCATACATGATGACAATGAAATGTATTGGCTCACCGGCCTTGTACAGGTAAGACTTTGCTCTGCTTACCTCGTCCTGTCTGAAAATTGACATTAAAGTTGTTAAAATTGTCCTTGCAAAAAAAATAATTGCATTTTTGCGCCTAACAGTAATAGACTGAGTCGTATTAAGTGTTCTGTTGCCTTCCCCAGGCAAATGTGCTACTGTAAGTCCTTGGAGAATGGTGATGATCGTTAATAAAAGCACTAAATAATATAAATTTTATACATTATATTATAATTATAATCATCATTTATATACCATATTCAATTGATCAAATTGAAAACCAAAATCAACTTGAATGGGCATGGTATGAAATAAATAACTTTTAAGTATTGTGGCCATGCTAAAAATAGAGTAAAAAGTAATCACAGATCAACACAGGGAGGCCAAGGTGGGTACCCAAAAACCAAGGTTACCGGGCCGAAAAGTTCAGTCCGGACAATTCTGAAGAAAATTTATCTAGAGTTAAGGTCTAGACTAAACTACATGCGTAAAAATAAAAAGACCTTTAAAAAGGAGCTTGTGTCGCAGTGATTAAAAGTCATCCACCTTTGGTTGAAGAGGTCGCGATTTGAATCCTGGCGGAAGTACTGGTTTTTTCTCAACTTTGACCCCACATTGTGGCTCTGCACTGCAGCTGACGCCTAGTTAAATTCTAGTCTACCCTGGGCTAAAGACAACCAACCCAACAGTCAAGATCACAAATCAGTCCACTGTTCTAGTCTAGCCACAAAGTCTCTTAGTCATTGTGGATTGAACAGGCTTTGAGGTTTGATTGAGACTGTTTTCGATTATAAATGACATGCAAATTACTAATTTGTCTAATTCTAAAAGCTAGCTAGAGACCCATTTACTTAATGACTAGAATTTACTGTCTTTGGTGAAATTTCCAGTTTCTACTATAGTAATAGTAGGCTAATAATAGTGTAGTACAGCCACAGCTGTTGGGTGAACCCCTGAGCATGAGGCTACAATTACAATACTACTATTACTGTGTAATTGTAATAGTAATGTCTGTTCCAGTATGATGAGTATAGTATAGTGGTGAGTAGACTAGTAGCAGCAGCAATGAACAGTGCAGTGTAGATTATTGCTTCCCGTACCAAACAAGGATTATTGGCAGTGATCTGATCCACTGCTTGCCTTAAAAAATCTTGATCCATAGATTTTCCATCTCTTCTCTGTGTATCATCAGGCCATGTGTACTTAGTTCAAGAGACCCTCTGGCTGGATTACAATTACATACCTCGGTCTGGCTGGGCAACAATGCCTTCTGCCTTACTATTATTATTAGTATTACTATACTAATACTATTACTATTACTGATATTGATATTGATATATACTGAGATACTACTGTCCTCAGTCCTCACACAAGACAAGACACAGAGTTCACAGAGCTACATTATTATTATTGTTTAATCACAACCATCTATGAATCATACTATGATTCATATAAAATATAGTACATTAGGAATATAATAATATTAATATGGAGCAGAAACTAGATATATATAATTATAATATATATATATAACAAAAACATTCATATAATATAGTCTAATTAGTAATATAACTATATAATAAATTTAAATGGACGACTGATGATGATGAAAAAGTGAACACACTTCACTGACACATTCTTCTAGTTCTTCTATAACTATAGTCTATAGATAGTATAGTCACTAGCTCATCATAGTCATAGCTGGCTCTTCTCTAGTAAGTAGTTCTACTTCTACTTCTACCCCCAGTCCCAGCCCCAACTCATTAATATTATTATTAATATTAGTAGATATCTATTACTATTATTAGTCTATTCGTTATTTTCATTTTCTAGATTTCAAAAGTTCGTTTTAAACATTGGCGACTTTATTGCTATTACTAGGACATTTCAGAGAAAAGGCATTCTCCTCCTTGATTCTTAGGTTTTCCAATTCGCGAAAACTAGCCTATCTAAACGGAGCCGGCTAAAAATCATCGGCACAAAAAAAAATGTCATGGAAAATTAAATTCCGCAATTCAGCAGTCGATAAAAAACAGAAAAGAACAGTACCTTTCAGTATTATTATAATACTTACCGAAGCAGGCAACGATAACCATGAATATAGAGCAATTAATAGGTGCCATGGCGTGGGAGTTAGATTCGAAGATCTTTTAGAAGTAAAGATGGAACACAAGAACGTTTCTGCACAGGGATCACTTCGTGCGTTTCCTGGATTGTAGCCAACGAGCTTGATTGATCCTCCGTGGAATGACTCAGTGGCAAAGTCATAGAAGCGTGGTAGCAGGCCAAGTGCGAGTGCCTACCTAGTGGTGAGCGAGGTTCAGCTGGGTATCGGGATCGGCAGTTTCATTACCTTGTCGAGTATTATAGTCGAGTATTTAACTTCGAGTATAATATATTCGAACGCTTTGGTTGTTTGTTTTTTGTTTGTCTGTCACCTGACGAAGGTCGAAATGCCGTTTGTTTTGTTTCGTGTCATATAATATATATGAAGCTATGCTTAATCACCAATTGATTCAGCAGCCCCCCCCCCTTCCTTTATTTCGACGGTTCGGACTGATTTACCACTTGTATAGTCATACTCGCCCATGTGTAACACCCCAAGCAGAAAAGAGTGAGTCCGCCAGCCGCCAGTAGACCGTCACCCAACCCTCCA
>JARDUL010085982.1:0-11566 GCA_030265205.1 Dirona pellucida | reverse complement strand
ATCATCATCATCATCATCATCATCATCATCATCATCATCATCATCATCATCATCATCATCATCATCATCATTACCATAACCACCATCACCATTCGCAGCAACCCCAGCGTCATTACCAGTATCATCATCAATCACCATCATCATTAATGTCATCTTTATTATTAGCCACCAGCATCATCACAAGCAGCAATAGAAGCAGGGTGGCAGTAGCAACAGTAACACCATTGTCGTAGCCGTCGTCATGACAGCAAATTGTTAATGTCAGCATATCACATAAATGTCAGAATTATTACTGTAGTACGAAAACTCATGTTAATCATGATGCCTGGCCGTAATGAAATTTTCTAACTGCAATACATCAACTTATTATAATCTAACCTATCTAGATTATGATATTTATAACATTATGTATACCTTAAATGCATCAACTCACTATGATCAAGTCTATTTCATAGTATTCACTCCATTACTACCGTCCATAAAATCATAGTATGTCTAACATCTGACAACGAACACAATTAACAGTTCCTTATTGTTGCCAAAAGCTACCTCGACGACCATATTAATTCATGTTATAACCAAAAAAAAACCCCCAACACCAATGGAATAGAGAATATAATAATATAATATACACGTGTTAAAGTATGTTTGACGTTGAGGGGGTTTATAACATACAAACTCTTACCAACCAAATGGAAAGCAGCTTCGGTGATTAAAATAATGTGTTGATTCAAACACAAGATAGTCCGGTCGAATAAATAACTCAACACCGAATAAACAGCACACAAAACAACATCGCACGCTCAGTCAATACAGAATACAGATCCCACACGGTTCATAGTGCACGACTCTTGAACTGGCCGGTATGCCGATAGTGTGATGCCCCTGTTCCCTTCAGCAGAGCCTCACCTTGCCCCTGTTTGTTTCTGCTCTCTCGCTCGGATTTCTTATCATTGGCTCTGCATCATAGATAGTTAGCTGCTGGTGAGATCTGTTTGTTAGTCCATTATCTCTTACTCTCCTTATCTGTGGTGAGAGTATGGCAGACTGCTTGTGATGCTAAGTTAATGCTAAGCGACTGACGAATGCGATTGGTGTTGTTTTGGCTATCACTCACTAATAATTATTAAGCACTAGTCTAGACTA
Organism: Dirona pellucida; assembly: GCA_030265205.1. NCBI lineage: Eukaryota > Metazoa > Mollusca > Gastropoda > Nudibranchia > Dironidae > Dirona > Dirona pellucida. Next base: position 10,420 of record JARDUL010085982.1, on the reverse strand, counting down.
TAATATTATCAGAATATTATGTACTTTTAGTTGATTATGCGCAGTGTGAGTGAATTACGCAGTAATGTTATTGTTATGTGGGCATTGATTGGTCGAGTGGAATAGATATCGCACTTGCATCTCAACATCGTGTGATCTAATCATCATGTCTTATTGCTATCCATAACGTGGTGTCGATGGCCGAGTAGCTAGGCTACGCCGGCCTTGAGATCATGAGCTGTCGATGTTGATTCCTTGGGAAAGGCTGGCTCTTTACTCATTTTTTCCTCACTCAACTAAGGTATAATGTGTACCCAGCTATCTACAGGCAGAGAATTACATTGACAGTTTGATAGTAAAATACAGCCTAACAGGGTTATGCTCTCAAGGGAGTTGAGAAAGATATTGCACAGCCTGCTAGGGGATATATTATGTAAAGTCTGTACGTGTATGAGGATACGGACTATACACCTATATGTATCTTTTATCTTTGTATCCTTGAGAAAGATGCTCTTGTCCGATTTATCCATTTACCCCAGGTGGAGAAATGGGTTGTCTCTCGCTAGGTCTATCAGTATCATTGATTCTACATCGAAGCCATTGCGATCTATGAATCTATATTTTGTTATCTTTTCTTTTTTTAAATATATAGATATAGATATAGATATATTGATGGACATATATATATAGTGAGCCGGTGGCGCAGTGGTTGAGTCACTAGCATTTGGTTCGAGAGGTCGCGGGTTCGAATCCCAGTGGAAAGACTGGGGTTTTTTTCTCAATCCCTTGATCCCACTAGACCGGCGCTGTATTGAGGCTGACGCCTGGGTTATTCCGGACTACGCTCAGAATAGACCAAAAAGACAAATGTCCCGCTGGTATGAATAAAGGGTATTTATTATTATCGTTTTATATTATCATACATTGTGTACGAGTATATTATAGAGATAGGTGGATGTGTGTGTGTGTGTGTGTGTGTGTGTGTGTGTGTGTGTATATATATATACATACATATTATACACACACAACAATCCATGTTATATGTTTTTAGAGTGGCTAACAGTCTGTCTGCCTGTCTATCTCTTTAGCTATTATGAGCCCGCTTGTCTGTGTACTTGAATGGCTGCATCTATCTACCTGCTTATGATCACTAAGCATCTGTAGTTGTTTTATGGGTAAAACCGAGCACGAGAATCTGTTTTGGTCAGCCTCCGAGTACTATACAGCATGCTAAAATGTATTACTCACAACGCCAGTCAAGTAATATACTTCAGATGTTTATCCCACTCACGTAGCAATGATAGCATCACACGTGCATCAAGGCGAACATTCAGAATACTGTCTATTTTGTGGGCGAACTCACGATACCCGTGGTTCTGATGACACTGATGATAACGACCTCTCTCTGAACTCCACCCAAGAGAACGAATATTGACTAAGGGAAACAACCCACCCAAAAGAACGATTAGTGACTAAGGGGAACGACTCTATATTCTTAACAGGAGTAGGAACGAGTTATGCGCGCTGCATGTAATAACTGATACAAACTTGCGCCCAGACAGAATGACTCCCGGATCCTTTGTTTTCATGCTGTCTCGAAGCTATCACAGTTAATTGAAACTGCGGATCTCTTTTTGGTGCAAATAATTTAAATTAATGTTACCAAAAATGAAAAAGTCAGTTTGTGATACCCCCCCCCCCCCCCCCCCACACACACACACACACACAAACACAACGAGCTTGCTCTTCATGAAGAATTTATAATTGATGAATTTTCCTTATTCACCATTGATGAACATTAATCGGTAAATTCCCATTTCTGCTTTGTTTGACGCGTTAATATAATATGTTTCTTCTCAAAATAGAAAGAACAGAGGAAAATACTGCTGTATTCACCTATTCGGAAACAACGCAATATTTTTTATTCAGGGTGAGACGGATATCAGTTATATAAACAAACACGTCAGTACCCAAGACAGAATCAGTTGTAGTCAAATTAATATAAGCTGGAGATACATGGCACATCGGTAGCAAATCATTGGTTACACTGCGTTACCATAACAACCCGCAAACTACAATCTGTTCAACCATCTCATTTATTATTATGTATAATATTTAATAGTACCCTGATTTGGCTAGAATAGGAGAGATAAAGTCCGAAATAATTTTGATACTTAACAACTGCTATAATTTTTTTTTAAATCACAACGGGTCCTCCAGCAGTTCAGTCTTGACCGACTTAAAGCAAGAGATAGCAGATAACGAACTATATTAATACTACCAAGATTAGCGTCACTGGCATTGTTATTTTGGGATTAATTTTTTAAATCATCTTAATCAAAAATTTATTGTCATAAGAACATTTCAAAGTCACGATACCTGCTTTAAACAAGGTCAGACTTCAATTGCAAAGTCAAAAACAACAACAATTATTATAGGACTCAGTAATATTAATTTTTTATTGAATAGGTGATACGATTTGAACTTCAGAGTGTATACTGCTTCACTACTATTCCATGATCGAAGGGTTTTATCGATTGATCAGTCAAGTAGTACTTTCAGGGTTTTAAGTTATGTAAAAATAACTTTAAAATATATTCATACACAGTAGTGTAGAAAATACGGAGAAGCAAATCAATTAGATTGAAAAATCCAAAAGCGCTCTATTTTTGGAAATATGACGGTGAAATGCCAAATGCTAATAGATAATGATATATTATTGTAATTTACTAACCCAATGACCTCAAAATTAAACGCAAAATGTCATCAATGTCGGTACTTCCCGGATAGTAAGGTTAAATTGTGAGAACGACCAAAAATATAAACGTTTCCTATTATGATATGTTTTCATGAAGATGGTTCTATAATATGATGATAATGTAGGTGAAGTGTGTGTGGCCGTAAAACAGACTAGCTTGATCAAAATTAAAACGGATAATTGATTGCAGTGTTTCATTGACAGTTTCAGCAACTTTCCTTCTTTTTTTCTCAATAACAGAGGATGCCTTTCGGTGTCAGGTTTAAGTAACATCAGTGATTAATATAAAACACATGCAAGACCGTCCAGACACCCGGTGAAGACAAATGAATGCTCCTGGGGGTTGCATTACGGAGGGTTTAAATGTTGAATAAAGGAATAATTCTTCTTTTTTTTAAATTCTCTTTGTGGGGGAATCTTAATCATGCTGTGCGATCAAGTTCTCTTGCTTCTTCGTTCATTTGTCAGTAGCAAAAATTATCTTTATCACAATATAAGGCTTGTCAAAAACAGACATGCTGTGGGAACATCTGCGTTTGGCACTAGATGATATTATTATAGGGGGGGGGGAGGAGGGGGGGGGGGTAAATGTGAAGGGGTTACAACTAGGGGGTGCTTGGCAAATGTCGCATAATAAAGAATACACCGCTCGTAACCGACAATGGACTCCAATGCCTAGACGGCGATGGCCACTAAAATTATATCTAATAACTAACTCAAAATGGACGTGCATTGTGGGTTGATATTATAATCGTTGTCGCCACCATTTTAACGTATTTGTGACATAATAATATGGCGAGAACATTGGGTCACTGAAATCGTGGTTCGTCGCTTCTGTACAATTATTATCCATTCGTTTAAGACTGAGGTTATATAAGTCCAGCACCCATGGTCACAATCCCTACGTAAAATGCTAGAACATTTTGGCACAATAATATTTGACGTCATTCAACATTGAATTATACTCTAAACATGACGTAGTTGTTAGTGATTCACTAAATGCGTGCGCGATTGTCTCACGATTGTATATACGCCCCCCCCCCCCCTCCCTCCCCGTCCGCCTGATCTAATAAATTCGATATGTTGTTTAATGAGCAAACCAGATAAAAATTCGGAAGTGCACGCAATCTGATAGTAAAACTGATAATGAATAATGCACATGGATTCTTCTGTCTCGTTTTGCGATGAGATTGTAACCGTTGTTTGCGCACCACTTGGCACCAGTTCAAACGGAATAAACAACGTAGAAAAACACGCGATACGTTGTTTGGGGCTCAGGTTTTGGCAACAAACTACAAACCATTCATCTTTTTTTGTCCTAACAGCACTTTGGGTTAAAAACAACAAAATAAACAAAACAAAGAATACGTGCAGCGTAAATAGTGGCATGGAAATCGTTTGCACCTGCATGATAATGATAATATCATGATGAATGTTACCATCACCTATAACAAAGGATGAGCACACATCCTCACCTTCAATAAATCAACTGCTATGGACTATCTGAAAACAAAGCATGCGTTATTAAAACGCAATACTCTGACTATCATCTTTTATAATACTATGCATTTTAGATGGGTGGCATAAAAAAAAGTAAGTTGACAAAATGAAGATTTATAAATACAACAGGCCATATCTGAAACAAAGGGGGTTTTGTTTCCAGACAATAGTAGAGGAGGCAGTCAATAACATTTAAGTTGGCGAGAATGTTTATTATTAAACACTCTAATCATTGTTGTCATGGAGTTGCTACGGGTAAAAAAGATATCCATTTTGACGTTCATTTCGCATGCTGACCTAGATTACAGCAGAGCCAATGAGAGGCGATGATAAAGTTGATACTCATCATTGGTTTCCTGAAAACGGTTGGTATGAAGAAAAGCATTGACTAAAAACGCATGTTAAGTTTTATGTTTTCTCTCGTTTAATTTCAACAATGCGAATCAAACAAAGGAATGCATGCACATTCTAGCGAAATTTTCATCCCTTAGAAACTAATTTGGGAACAGATTTGATCTGATTAACTGCATAGTTAATTAGTCTTGAATATATAAATCATTCGGAGCCACAAATAGCATCCTGCAACATAATAGTATATTAGAATATGTTGTATGATAAATCTTACTGACCAACAAAGCCGCTGCATATCCCCAATGTTTGTAGCCTGGAACGGACGGTAACCCACCCTCTACTGGTCAATGGCAGTGAATTGGTTCCCATGACTACATCGGGCTATCCCGAAGCAATTGGAATAAAACAAAAACCTGTGGAGTACTCAATGACGACATGTGAGACCCGATCACATATCATTTGCATGGGAGAGCTATTTTCAATCCACTCCACCATCTTCCTTGATATGGAATAGAATTGATTTTATAAATAGTGTTGGAATGAATATTATGATAAATCACTTGCGGTAGCATAATAAGATAGGATAAGATAAGATAATACCTTATTTCATCCCCGTGGGGAAATTCTTTGCACAGACGTAAATAATACAATGTGTCATTAAAGTAAGAATAAACGATACAAAATTATAAAATTACAACATACGAGCACATGCAAAGGAGTGAACGTGTATATGACATAATGATATGTGTAGAAGGTTGTAATAATAAATAATAGAATTTATAAATATAATATTGTACATTGTACAAATAGCTCTCCCATGCAAATGATGTGTGATCGGGTCTCACATTTCGTTATTGAGTACTCCACAGGTTTTTATTTTATTCCAATTGCTTCGGGATAGCCCGATGTAGTCATGGGAACCAATTCACATTGTAAGCTGTGGGGATAATATTTTGATTAAGGCTCGGTAATTAATATGATTACACACCGCATTATGATTATAATTAGGGGTCATTAAAAACAATCCTTGAATTTGTATGACCTGTATTTTCTGATTGGTCGAGGCATTACAAAGAAGCACCACAAAGTATAATTAAACTCCTGTCTTTGGTTGATAATGATTTCTTCTATAACGAGATTGAATCAGAATTCGATATAAATGTACGCGACGATTAGCATGGGGGAATTAGATCAAATTGACCGTTAACAGTGACAAAAGTGAAAAACATTGAGTGAAAATACGCAAAAATTGAGATTTTTTTTCTTTTTTTTTTTTAAGCACAGTTTCAAAATGTTAACACATTAAAACCATATATCATTTTAACATTCAGCTCTTCCTCTTTAAATTGATAGGTGTTGTGTATTTTTAAATTGATTTTAAAGGCATGAAATAATTTTTTGAAAAACTTATTTTTTTTCACTTCTCGAGTTATCTTCCTTACCCGGGAATCCAGGAGTAGAAATTGGACGGTTCAACGGGAAGGAATGAGTTAATAACTAACGATCCAATGGGTGTTATTCTGTTCAAATGCGTTGGTATTAAAATGGTTCAAGAAGTCACAACACATTTACTAGGTCAGACGATTGTAAATGTAAATGCTGTGATTGGCCTGACACATCCATCCTTAAACCTTGAGGAAGTTAATTGAAATGTTACACTCACACACTCGTTCACACACCCGTGCACACCCACACGCACACACATAATATAATATATGTGTGTTCGTGTGAGTGCACGCGTCGTGTGTTAACGAGTATATTATACACACTCGCATATGCACATATAACCACACATATACTAAACACAAAAATACTCATTGAATACATGCACACAGACAAAATAGACTCACGATGTTAATTAAAGATCAGCTCAAATCACAAAGCCTGAAGAGTGGAAGTATGAATAAAATGGAGATATTATAACATTATATCACTATCGCTTTTTACTCTTTGCCAAGGCACACAATATCCCACGCCATGCCATTCTCTTTTCATTCATCTGCTATTCGTGCCAACCAGTCTCAGAGTGCTTCATTGATTTAAGGATCAGAATGTATTACCTCAGAGACTTTCTATATTTCGCTGTTTCCACATATAAATATTTAACCAAGGCCATGCGATTTTCAGTAAATGTTTCGTATAGAACCCATTCTAGTTGGATTGTTGAAGTTGGATTGATAAAAATGATAAACTTGATAACCTGTGCCTAGAAGGCAACTCTCATTTATACTATCAGAAAAAACATGGTCACAAATTTCCCCCAGGAGGTGAGATCGAGGTTTCAATAACCTACAGTCTATCATGAATTCAATCCGGATGTAAAACCATTGCATTGACTGTCGATCAGTTTTGTTTCCAGGAACATAATGATAAATTGTCATTTCATGGATTTGTTTTCCCTGTAGTTTTACATAATATAGATGTACATTTTACATTTTTAAACAATATTAATTGGGATTGAGTGTACACATCTATTTCAATAGTTGTTTGATATGTGCAATGTTCCAATGAAGGTCTGTTGTTACCGTCCACCTTCATTGAGTTACTTTTTATACATTCTTGTGTTCACCATTTTGCACCAGTGCGATCTGAGCATCTTCTTTATCTCCATTTCCTTGGGATGGTTTGTTGTCCTTCTCGTCTTCTATGTACCCCAGGTCAAGCTTCTCCACGGTGGGATCATAGTCTGTGTATTCGGACCATTCCTGCAATTCTCCCTCTGCCATGGTTCCGTAAAGGATTACTCCAATCACACAAACGACACCGCACAAGTAAAATACATTTTTCCACTCCTCTTGTGTTTTCTGTGAGTAAAGAGATAAGTGAAATAACTAAAACATAGGTTAAAGTTTTAAAAAGGAACACCAATATAAAAAGATACAACATGTCACAGCCCCTATGTCTTACCAATTAGATATCTGCGCCTTCATATTTGAAAAATGGATGATACCACTGTATGTTACCACTGTATGACACCAATATACGACACCACTATACGATACCACTGTATGATATCATTGTATGATACCACTGTATGATACCACTATATGATACCACTGTACGATACCACTATGCGATACCACTGTATTCTACCACTGTATGATTCCACTGGCTCCAAGGCATTTAGGTTTAGTTCAACATGAAAGGTCAGTTGAATCTTCATATAGAGACTCTCGTATTGAGATACTTACATTTGGAGTTAGCGCCCCTGCTATGACGGGAGTTATCATGCCAGGGATAGTGGCTATCGTGTTGGTAATACCAAACATGATGCCTGCATAGCTGTGTTTGGAAGAGAGAAATGGTTGGTTTAATGTTAATTACAAAGTGACTTACGTTGAACCAGTCAGTTCAAAATCTCAAGCTATATAGCTAGATGGATTTGAATGAAATTGTGCATGCTGACTAACCTTGTTAATGATGTTGATAAAGTATTTTCAATGTATGAACTATAATTAATTGAACATGTTGTCTCTTTTAGATATTTTCTACATCGGTCAATACAATACACTGATGTTGAGCAAGGTGATCTATTTATTTTATTGGGCGTGGTGTTGACATAACAATCTTAACAAACACACATAATAATGCATATAAATGTCCTTAGTCCTTAGCCATTCTCGTGCTTGTAGGTGCCCATAGGGCTGTCACGACCCTCCAAGTATTCCTGTCTTGTGGTATTTCCTCTGCTTCCGCAATATCTATCCCGATGTTCTTCAAATCTCTTTTGATAAATTCTTTCCATGAAAGTTTTGTACTGTCTTGTTCTGCTGTCTGGCTACTATCCTAAAATTTTCTTGGGAACCTATCAGTTTTCATTCTCAAAACATGTCCGAGCCATCTTAAGCGTCTTTTGTTGGATGGTTTCACTTATAGTTTTGTGTCCGCTTCTTCTAAAGATCTCAACGTTTCTGATTCTATCTAGACATGAAACCCCAATTATCCTCCTTAAACATCTCTAGTGGAAAGAATTTAGCGGGATTTTTTTGTTATTGTCTTTGGCATAGATGGACCATGTTTCGCTGCCATATAGTAAAATGGAAAGTACTAACGAGTTGTAGAGATTTAATTTTGTTTTGAGACTGAAACAATCATATCATACTCTACGCTTACCTGGGTGCCAAGTCCAGATGGTTGACGAGGTAGGCCCCTCTGTTTGCGCTGATGAAGGCCGTAGCTAGACACAACAACCCGACGGCAACATAACGCTGGCTGCAATCCACCTGGACCACGATGCAAAGGACGGCTCCAGTTCCAAGAAAAGCTGAGGGGAATGAACAGATTACCAGTTTAAGCGGACGTTGTTTTGTTTTTGTTTGTTGCCTCAGATGCCTTGATAGGGTCACCTGAACTTTTTTAACACTATTAGATTAATACGTTATAATAAGTTAGCGCTGCACTGCGACTCTCGCTTGAGATATTTCGGTCATTTTTCGAAATATACCCTAAAGACAAAGTGTCCTCTTGTGGACAAAATAAAGGCAATTCTACTCTATTATAACACGATCTCATGGATAATATCATAATAATTCATGTTTTTATGGTGTGTAAAACCCGAAGTAGCCAAAATATATTTTAGAATAGAATGTCTGAAGATCGAAAAATGCTGCAATCTAGCCTGCAATTATTGTGCCACTTATAAATTGACACTTTCTAGTTTAAAACAATCTGGCAACTCTTAATAGAACATAAATGTCCATAATATAATTCACTGTTATCCTGAGTAGGCGCTAAATAGTCATAACATTAAAATTCACTGTCAAAGCACCCTCGCGTACAACTGCAAGCAATGCTTGTTATCCCAAATAATGTTCCCTGGACGTACAGACACCCTGAAAAAGTTTCCTCTGGTTCTTGACTGTGAGCCATCCGCGTTCGTTGATGGTGTCTGCCAACAAACCGCTTGCGATGGCGCCAATGAAATTGATCACATAAGGAAGGGATGATAGCATGCCATTCTGTTGACAAACAAGAAGAAAATACTGAACCAAGTTGATCATTTTGATACTGTAACGAGGAAATCTTGTTCACAACTCAAATTGTAAACAGAAATAAGTGAGTCGTCAGATTTGAAGGCATAACTGTGGGACACAAATTTAATAATGGAAATTATGTAGAATTTTAAAAAAAATAAGGCGTCCTATTTTTTGAATTAGTCGCCCAATACCGTCGATGTCCAATATCGATTAACGTTATTTGGTAGGCAATAGGAAAACCAAATCATGACTATAAATAGTAGTAAAACAATAACAACAACAAAGAAGCAACAACGAGTAATTCACTGTCCAAATGGGCATCAAAGTTAATACTTTGTATCCTAAATGACGGACTCATCCAGAATTGTGAAATTAAATAGTGGGCAAAAATACTTTTAAAATATTTTGTGACCTTTTGTGAAACTGGTATGATGGGCATAAAAGTGTTGTTGTGTTCATAATATACAATGGGATACGGCGTAAATAATTCATGTAAAAAAATTATTGTTATAATTGTGACTGTCAGTAAAACGTGACGCTGCATTCAGAAAGAATGTCATGAAGAGGTAATCTAAAAAATCGTATGTGTCTTGGGGTCGTATAAACAGGCCTTACATTAACTGATAAGACATGATTTGTGTACGCAGTGAATCATTAAAATCACGTTATGATTTGAGTATAATTCAATGCTGAATGGTGTCAAGTACGATTGTGCCAAAACGTGCCAACAACAGTTTTCGTATGGACTATGATATGAATACGGGCGTTGGATACTAGACGTCTACTACTACTACTACTACTACTACTACTACTACTACTACTACTACTACTACTACTACTACTACTACTACTACTA
>JARDUL010085871.1:0-11566 GCA_030265205.1 Dirona pellucida | reverse complement strand
AGAGAGAGAGAGAGAGAGAGAGAGAGAGAGAGAGAGAGAGAGAGAGAGAGAGAGAGAGAGAGAGAGAGAGAGAAACGAATTAACAAACAAACAAAAAACCCCTTATCTTTTGTGATCTACATGCATGAATAAATCACACTCACATTTTCCTCCCCAAATTCCGTACTGCCCCATACAACAATTAGTCCAAGCATTTGACAAACGGAAGTGTGAGGATCATAGATTTAGCAACATCTTGAAGTGACATGTATCAACAAAACTAATGTATACATATAAATCATATTATCCCCACTTAATACAGCAATCCTAATAAGGGCTCCCTCAGCACTGGTGAGAGATTATAAACAAAAGATGAAAATCGGTAACAAGAGATAGGCCAAACTTGGTGTTTATACTGCACATGCTATAGTGGCACTGTACACACCGTTGGCTAGGTTGAATGTGATTACAAGTCTACTAACATGATCAAATACATGAGTGGCTTTGCTTACTGTCTATGTTTAAACCCTAGCATCAAAAGTTGATTCAAGATAATGACCTCATAAAGTAGATTCAATCATACAGAGCTTGACAAGTGTTAAAACAGGATTGCATTCCAAAAAGAGCTATAATGTAATCTATCACTTAAAGTGCCACAGGCAACTACGGTCCTCTTATCTCAAGCTACCCATAAGTACAACTCAGGACTTAAGTCATATCATAGTGTGACTGAAGTGCAGTGAACCAAAAGTATGCTACAAATTATGGAAGTTATTTTTCTTGATCGAAAGACATTTCTTATTCGATTTTAATTTTTAAAAACTGTTTGTTTTTTGGGGGTGTTATTTTGCTATTGTACAAGCTTTTGCATTATTGATGAGTCTCTATGGATCCCATCTATCGTAATAGAATCAGAAAATGATCTCGTAAATTTTTTGGTCTAGCTCACAGAATAAGGATTTGGTAGCAGAAGTGACAATAAATTTTAATGGCACAACTTTTGCATCACATAATGTCACAAAAAAATGTAATCAAAATGACAGCGAATATGTGTATACCACTATGTACGTCATTTTGCATTTGATTGTTTAGTGACCATTGTGGCCTAAGTAACGGGGCTTATTATCGCTTCTATGTATTCCTTATATTTATTCTGTGGTCTGGACTGTCCTCATTCAATTGTTTGGTCTCAGCAGAATCTGCAAAGTGAAATTACAAGTACAACACCATCTGAAAGTGTTATATGTGAAAGTCCGCGTTACAGGCCAGTTGATTATCTTAGTTCTAGAGATTACATACAACTCATCAATTGTACCATTATAATTATGTGCTAAAACACACTGCCTAAATGGACCCAAATTTTAAGGCTCTAACTTTATTAATTCCAGAGACAGTAACATTTTCAGCAAACCACCCGTATTTCATGAAAATAAAAATCATGTCATAGCACTGGGAACGACAAAGGTTGTAAAACAGCACGGCATGTGTGTTAAACAAGATCTATATGATGAATATTTCTGAAGTTTTTGGACAAGGTTAATAAATATGTGTATGCATAGATATGAAGGCTAAAACAAACACAAATATATTGGAAGAAAGAGGTCTAAGTCCATGGGTGAGTTGGAGAGAACACACATGAGGAACTAAAAAGTGCCCAATAACTGCAGCATCTAAAAGGACTATTTTCTAAGCGCAGTGCTCACAATAGTAATAATAGGGATAATAATAATACGGTATATATTTTAATGCAATGGGTATGATTCATACTATTGGCAATTAATATATTTATATATTTGCTTTTTCCTAACTTTTTTCCAGACGCTACCTTGCATATAAACATAAAAAATGTAAATTTATGTACTTGACTTCATTTTATCCACAAGGGCGCTTTGTCAAAAAAATGGCATATATTTTGTATAAATGACCAAAATAACCCAAACATCAGCCACTGTGCAGAGCTGCAATGTAAGCAATACTCAATAGAAGTAGAAGTTAATTTTCTTGCAAAAGGAAACAACATGATGTTGAAATTGAAACCCAGACTCGAACCCCCTCCATTTGTATCTAGTTATAATTGCAATGACTTACCTTTCATTACTCTCTCAATACTGTTACTATACTATATAATATATACCTATTTTTCCAATTGCCTGCAGTACAATGTCCTGTTGTTAGTCAGGTAAGGTACCGTCACAGACATACACAAAAATCCAGGAAGAAAGGCCATTTGAGATTAAATAGATGGAGATCCACTAGACTTGATTCATGGTCCACAGCCACATATTAATATTATGATATGATCAAGATTTAGGTTCAGATTTACAGAAAAGAGCTCTCTTCTCTGACTCTAATTCTATTATCTAACACTAAAAAAATATAAATCATGAATTATAATTATAATGCTCAATATTTATTATGAGGAATTCATCATCAAACCAGGAAATGATATGGGTGTTTCTGCACCTGCTAATTCATTTTCTTTTTTATTTAGAAAGGACTGGCCCTATTTTGACCGGCCTCGAGTTTCATTCATCATCGTCGGCGCATCGTGACCAAGGCCAAGACTAAACTAAAGAAAAGATACACAGCCAGCCTTGGTGCTGGCATATTTTAGCTGGACTAGTCCTGTGGAGACAGATTTGATGATAGTTAATTACGTTGGTGGAGCCGACTCCTAAAAAATAACTTACCTGATGTGGAGACGATGTTATGAACGAGTTTTTAGAGTGTTTCAATTGCAATATGGTGAGGCGATCACGATGAGGTCTATTCAGTTCGCAATAATTTCATTCAGACAGCATAATGTTGTGAAGATGTTTTGAATGGGTCAAATTAATATTGGTGAGATGGGGTCATTTCCGCTGAGGAAATTTGTTAGCTGTCTGCTAGGATTTCTACCAACTTTCTTGGAAAGTTCTGCACATCCAGAACGACCTTTGAAAAGAGATTACAGATCAATAATAATGTATTAATTTGCCTTATCCTTTACTGATGACTTTTGTCGACTGTTTAGGTTAACTTTTACATGCAGCTAACTTCTGTGTTGTTTATTATAATACAAGCAGCGATCCTCGCACATCACTGTTTACAAGCAACGAAACCTCGCGAGAGAAGAAACGGTATTAGCCATGTCCAATCAAAGTGGGTGGAAACCACAATGGCTGACTCTCACTAATGTAAACAACTGGACTATCCCAAGGAGAAAGTAATGTTTTGTATTGATTTTGAGGTTAAAAGGGTGACACATTATTTATAAAATAAAAGATTTTGTTGAGATAATTACATTAAGATATATAAATGAACCATCAATGAGTAATTTCTAACACAATCATGATCATTCGAACGGAAACTATGGACGCCACAGATTGACAACCCATTTTGGTTGTCACGCATGCTTCGAAATTTAGTTATTAGTAGATCATAATTTGGGACTCAAAGGCCAACTGAATCAAAACTTCAGAGAGGAGTTGCGATGTCGTATAATTTGTGGTCCCTGATATTTTTTGTTGACGGACACTTAGGAAGTATTCTTCGTGGCTTGGACTTATACCGGGTCTAGCAAAGGCAAAAAGGCAAACAACAATGAACAATGACAATGTGTCAATTGCGCAATGTGTGTATCATCGTCATGCATAGGCTAACAAATCCCTATGCATCGACTGCTCATCACCAAATTAACAATATCACTGTCTGATAATTGTTTCTTTGAAAAGTGCATGCTCATTTCAATTTCCATGCCATAGGAAATAAGAATAGTGATAAATATATCTGAATGTAATTTACAGTTACATTTACATGTTATCGAATAATTTATATTAGACCCCCTAAAGTTAAAGTGATAGGTTTTTTTCACTTATTAATTGGCCCATTGTTTATTGGTAATCAAACTGTGACATAGAGAGCAGAGATTTGTCATGATTATTCAACTCTATGATCAGATCCTTTAACTCGAGAATAATCAATAAGTAGATGCACTAGTCATGCAGGCCTAGAATTGAGACAAAGTAATAAAAACAAACAACATAAAAGGAAAAAGTACATTACAAGAAGGCAGATCCTAATGAAGGATGGAAAATTTCCCTGAAAATTTTATATTTCAAGACTAAGGCTAAGGTAGGCAACTTTCACAGTGGGTAATGAAATGAAACAGGAGTTTACAATTGATAGAAATGTATGCCTTTTCCTTCTTCTTTCGGTGAGATGAAAAAGAGATGTCTGCCCATTATTGCAAGTATGTTCCATACAGAAATACACACCAACATCATAGAGCATATTTACTTTAATTATGTGCATTTTTGAATGCATCCAAAGACAAACTGCTGATTATGTTATCAAATGTGTTTCGTGAAGTCTTGTAACTAAACACAATGAAAGTAATAAATTGACTTTTTGACCCATATCTTCTTGACAATAGTTTAATGTTAAATTTCTTGTGATTTTGTCAAGATTTGTTTAATGGTAATATTTACCCATATTCATATAATGTATATTTATTTTGATGTGTTTGGATCTATGCAAAATTTTGCTGTGTTGAAGTTGTGAATTATTTAGAAAATTATATTACTATTTTGATATATATTGTTATATATCATTGCAGATGAGACCTGGTGTTGGGATGGAATCCACTCATGATGTTCAAATGTAGATTTAAGAAGATCTATTGACTGATTCCGTTGGAATCAAGAGATATTTCTTGAAGAGTATAGTATTTGATCACTCAAGTTGCAAAGAATAGAAATTCTCAACAATGTCAAGCCCACATGTAGAGCAAGATGAAGCGGCTGTCATGCCCAATATGGTTAGGAGGGCAACAGCATACCTGGACAACTATGACTATTATGACAGTCAGGAAATGTTATCTCACAGCATGGCCCATTGGATGTTGTCAAGTGACACGTTCAGATTACCAACAGACCAGCCTCAGGGCCTTATCTCAAACATAAATCCAAAAGATGACCATTCCCTGATTTTGTTTCCTGTTGATCCGTCTTGTCCAC
Source organism: Dirona pellucida (assembly GCA_030265205.1). Lineage (NCBI taxonomy): Eukaryota > Metazoa > Mollusca > Gastropoda > Nudibranchia > Dironidae > Dirona > Dirona pellucida. The sequence goes on along the minus strand of JARDUL010085871.1, from coordinate 6,590 downwards.
CTTTATGTTATAGGTAATATTTTTTAAACGTTTGACACTTAGTTAAATGAATGGAAAATACTATATAAAACACCAAGAATAAAAGACATGAAACAGCTTTGCAGGGAGAATACTTATGTTTTGGATTTTTTTGCCATTTTGTCTTTGTGTCACTGCACTGCAGCTGACGTTTATTTTGGACTTTTTCTAAATATACCTTAAAGACAAAGGGCCTTGTGGACAAAATGAAGGCAATTATATTCTATTTTGTTTAATTTATTATTGAGCCCCTCAAGCAATACATTTAAATAAAGTTGAATGGATTTCATTAAGAAACAATAAAGTTATAATTGGCTAAATGACAGTATTTAATATAGGTGTTCATCTCAAAACCCTCAAGAGCAATGGTACAATGTTAACTTTTACAATCCTATGGAAGTATTATTTAGGGATCATGATGATTTTTAACAATCATACAACAAGTACCCATATCTATTTGTTGGAGAAAAGTTTTTATCTGGCCAATTTACAAATGAACTAACATAGATTGAGTTATTATTATTGTTATTTTCCGCAACAAGTTTTCAGACTTTTAAAATTTTGATCTCAACGGAATATTGATATTTTGTATTAAACAGGGAGATTCACAACCTTATACATGAGTTGACCATGGGAATTTATGTACTGCATCAGACTCCTCTCATCTCTCTTGAGGCAAACTATGACTTAGCCACTGTCTGTAACATCCCACCGGCATATCTTGACACACGAATCGGGCAGCTTCTTATTGCAGTCGACTACATGATGAAAGCTCTGTGGCATGGGGCATATTTTCCAAAAGAAAAACGAACCAAATTTACTGAACGATGGCGCTCAAACCTTGATGTGAACCCGTCTGGTAAACCAGAAACAAAAAAACCTTTACTCACAGAATTCACAAGTGCTGGTAAGTTATGTTGAGTTGTAGAAATGGACCATACACAAATATAGGCACTTTTTTTGTGTATTTTTTTTGTTGGGTTTTTGTGTGTTATTCGTTGATTATTGTTAAATTGTTTTAGACGTGATCCTTATGTTTGATTAGTGTTACATTATGAGTTGAGGGCACTTTATAATAGACCTCTTTCAATTTCTCTCTTTTAATTTCGATCTGTTGTCTCACTACTTTCCATGAATATATTTCTGTCCATATGCATACTTAAACATGGGATATTCAATTTTAAGGGTCTTCTATGATCTTGGAAAAAAATTGTAAATGAATGAGTATAATGGCTCCCCAAATTTTGAATGGACCTATTATACTGACTTTCTATCCATTTCACTGAACAAAAAGATTGCCACTACTTTAGAGCAATTACATTTGCATACTCTTGGCAGCCAGTAATTTTGATACATCTAGAATGAGCTGAGAACAGAGACAATGACAAGTATTGGAAATTTTATAATTGATTGTTCCTCAAATCTAAGATCTGTCGATCAACATGGGCTCAATAGATAACAGGAATGCAGGATAAATACCAACTATATAGGCTGCATGGCCCTGACACTCTTACTCTTGTTAATAAGTATCAATGCAGTGTAAAATAAGACAATTATTAAAATAGGATGTTCACTGTAAAAAAAAAGAAGATTATTTATTTGTTTTGTCTATTTCAGGGCTGATGGACATTACGAAAGACCCAGATTTTTCTCATGTGTATGACAAGCTACCTGTTGAATCACCGGGAGATGCAGAAATGGCAGAGGAAAGAAGATTTTTCATGAGCCATGTTGAAAATATGAGCATGCATCTCACGTTATCGCAGAAAAATGTCAACTTCCACAAAAATATGTACATAGTAGAGTAAGTATGACCCATTTAAGTTGTATTTGTTATTATCTGAACTATGGCTGGTGAAATTGACAAGATAAATGTGTGACAGATATTCTACAATTGTTACAATAAATTTTTATTAAATCGATTAGCAAGATATATTATGTCTTGTGATCAGTCCGAATGAGTTGGAAGCCAAAATTTTGACCTAAAGTTCTTGGTATTATGTAAAAGTTTATCTTGTCCTCTGTTGAGTGGTGACTAAATCCTAAATCTTGAAGGAAGTGAATTTGTATGCTGACTTACTGACGTTAAAGATGCGCCAGTAGCTTATATCAGATGGTGAGACCAGTGGATTTATGTGTCTACGTATATCTTGTTTCGTTTTTGTTAAGGAGACATTTTTGCATAATTTGTTTTTCAGTGCCGATTACCATATTTCAAGCATTGTTCGAATTTTAGACAACAAAATTAACCACACTGGCTATGAAAGGTTGAAAACTCGACTGCAGATGCATGAAGAGCTCATACAGGTAGGTCTTGAGTACCATTGTTTAGTATGTGTATGAGTGTGCACGCATGCATGCATATATACGCTTTTGAATTTAGAGCAAATATAATGTTTATGGACAGTTGGGGTTTTTTTTCCTTTTAAGACTAAATAAAAAGATAGATAAAACGAGTGTTGACACTAATTCTGACATTACATTTAATTCAGTATTTTCATTTTGGGGAAAAATTTCAATGTCAATGAAGTTCGCTCTTTGAAACTATTACTTTAAAAAGAACCAGCCCTAAGAATTTTGAACAATGGCATGTCAATTTGAGCGTAAGAATGAAATATAAGTAAACATAATTGATTCAAGGAAAGCCAAAGGTAGACCTCCCTTCTCAATGAGTGCCTTAGTAAATATGTTTTACCTTGAAATATTGTGAAATTTACTGTGGATAGGCTGGTGGTCAATGACAGTAAGCTGGATTAGTACCCATTTCAACAACATGGTTGAGTAGGGTGACTGAAGTAAGGCATCTTGCCCAAGGATAGTACATGTGATGCCAAAGACCAAACTCAAACCCAGATACACCATAGACAATCTTATCAACAACTATGGTTCAGGAGAATATCTATCATTGAGGAAATCTGTCAGGAAGAGCATTGTACTTTTCACTACATCTTTTATTACCTCATTTGGTTTTTCTTACTTCTTTAGGAGAATTTAGGTGCCAAACAGGAAACTCTCAAGCAGTTACAGTTGTTAAAGCTTGTCAGTTACCTTGTTCCTTTCTTGCTGGGAATGCGGAAACGAATGAAAATCCCTGAAATCACCAGCTTGATGTCAAAATATAGCGGTAAGTTATCTCAGAGTAATGAGAATTGTGAAATGTGAATTTTAAAAATGTCTCTTTAGAGCAGTGATTCCCAAACTTGTTGCACGCTCAGCCCCTTTTCTTGAGCTAAAGAACCTGTAACCCACGCATTTCCAAAAAAAAATAAATAGATTGTGAAATAAGAACACTGTCATTTATTGAGAAGCAATAAAAAAAAGTTAATGTTGAAACATTAAGATGGTAGTTTTAAGAGAATGGTTGAAATTTCTGTCTCAAACGTCAGTGGCCTAATGAAATGTTTGTGGTTGCACCTGGTTAACCAGCTTGACAAACCCTGGCCTTGTATATGTGTCAAAGTCAATTCTGTGGCATAATCAATCTTTTAAATTTTGAAGTTTTAGTGACCAATGCGGAAAATCCATGACAATTATCAATAATAGTCAGATTTATTATGTGCTTTCCCTCGGGAGAGTGCAATGTGCATTACAAGTGTAGTAACTCATTAATATATTACATAGTCTTGATGCATTCAATCTCTAAGGTTTGGTTTATTAATTCAAAACATGTTTTATCAAACCCACCAAGCTTCCACAACACCCCTTATAAATCAGTTTTATGACCCCCTTTGGATGTCGTGACATGCTGGTTTGGAAAAACTGATTTAGAGGCTCATATTCAAGAAAGAAATGATATGACAAACTTATGTAGTTAAGATGTTGCCATATTATGAATGTAAAAGAAGGAGGAGGTGGAAGAGGAGGATAAAAGAGGAAAAATGACATTTAAAAAAGAAAAGAAAGAAGAAGACAAGCTTGAACATACCCAAGATGATAGAAAACATTGAAGAAAATGATAAAAGCATGGACATGTTATATAGATATCATTGTTTTCACTTGTTCTAAAAGGTGATGAATGCAGGACAGAACGGGAGCTTCCCCCATTGATAGTTGGGCCTGACTTCAAGTGTAAAAACTTCATGTTTCATGATCATTACTTTCATCTACACGGAGGTAATTCCCCTTACCCTACTGTCTTCCTTATGATATATATTTTTTGCATACATGATGTTTTCATTTTAACATAAATATCACCATATAATCTTCAACGTCATCATCATCATCATCATCATCATCATTATTGTCATCATCACTTTCATCGTCATCATCACTATCATCATCATTATTATTGTTCAGGTATCTTATATATTTTGCTTGGCTTCTGTGCCTTTTAAAACTTTTTTATTTGCTTATTTATTTAATTAGGTATCAACATTGACCTAGAAACTGATGTATTGAAGGAGGCATCCCCAGAATTTGTCGACAACTACCATTCTATCTACCAATCATCCTTGAAAGAGTTTAACAATATGCTTAGTCCCGACCAACAACCTAAAGAACATTACACAGTACCAACCTTCAACATAAATGGACAAATGTAGGTTTTTTTTTCAATTATTATTTGTTTGTATGTTTGTTTGTTTGTTATCCAAATCCCCTTTATACCACTCAGTAGTGTAGGGGCTAGCTCCATGACCGGCCTTGGATAGTGCATGTGCGCAAAACACCTACATGCAATCAGATAGGATTCCAGACCATAACACTTGCTGATCAGTTGGGAGACAAATGGGTCGGGAAATTTAGACAAGCAGGGGATAAGCTGATTTTGTTCAAACACGTTTATCGGTTGCGAGCAACAAAATATACCACCCCTTGTTTAAGAAATTTCAGATGATGTTATAATGGAACGGTTTTGAGAATGTTAATGGTCTTATTGCATCTGAATCCATTATGATTTGTGATGTGGAATTATCATTTTGAAAATGAATTAAAAAAATTAAACCGTAAATTGCTCTGTCATCGTGCTTTACTCATTTATCATTCCAGGTACTACGGGTTCATGATCAAATTTGAAACATTTTATGGATCTGTACCACACCGGCCTCTGTGGGTTCGCGCTTACTGTGAAGAGATGGATAAGATGAAACCCAAGAGATTGCCTATAACGGACATTAACACACATGAGCAATTTAAGAAGAATTTTGGCTATAAGAAAGCCATCAAATATAAGGTAAAGAAATGTTTTGGTTTTTTTGGTTGTTTGATGGTTTAAAAAAAATATTAAACATAACTATGTGTAATATGAATTTTGTTACTTAACCCAACATTTATCTAAAAGCCAAGAAACTCAACATGGTCCTACCTGCAATTTTTCTCATTTGTTTAAAAACTAATCTAAACATGATTGTGATATGATATATCTTTATACAAATTTCAGCTGGTAAGTCACATTTGATCAGCAGGCAGGCAACTGTCAATCTGGTAACTGTTGATCAGCTGGTCAGAATTTAGCACAAGGGGGCCAATGTAATAGATCTGATCTGACTAGGGTTTTAATGTTCAAACTTATCATGAATAATAAGTTCACAATTTCAATTGCTTTTAATGGTCAAAGATGCATTTGTTATCTGATTCAAAAACAAATGGTCCCATTATTAGTAATTGGAAATCCAAATGCATATACAACAACTTCACATGTAAAGTTTGCTCTCAATGACAATTAACATGCTTCACAATGGGATTAAGACAAAAAACAATTAGCTCTTATAATCGTCATACAATTCCGTTCAATGCAAGAACTAAGAATACAGTTATCCTATATTTTTACAATGCAGGACGGAATGTAACCCAAAACCCCCCCCCCCCCCCCCCCCTCCCATTTATTAATGATCTTTTTATGTTATTTAACCATTGTTGAAAAAAGAGAGACCTAAAATGTCAACTTTACAATCCATTGTACTCTACCAATCTGTGCCAGTAACGGTTAATTAAGATTTTAGAAAATTAAGATAACCTAATTAACCTTAAAAAGGAACCCCATGAATTGAAGGAGATTGTGAACAGCATTAGCTTTTCAATTGATGCTCTGACCCTCTCCATAGAATATACCATGACTGTCTAAGCACGTTCTGTGCCAGCACAGCATACAATGCATTCCAAATCTTTTAGGGCTACAAAGCTTTCAAAAAGCATCTTTGAAAATTGATTGTTATCCAACAGCAATCTCAGTCTGAAAGTTTCTTGTCAGTCGTAGCATGACTTTGGCATGGCACTGTTTAAAAACTGCAGACCCGAAATAGAGATTTGGAGAGTTCATTTAGTTTCAGATAATTTTTCATCTTGATTTTTTTTATTTTACCAACTCTTATTCTATAGCAAGATGAGGTAATCAAAGTGTGACTGTTTCACTCTAAAGTCAGTGGCATGATCAAGACATGCTTCTGTTTGGCTCACTTTTCTTTCTTCCAAATTCATTGTAGTTGTGAAGAGTATTCATCTATAGTAGTTAGCTATTTTGATCTTAATCTTTGCTGCAGGTGATATGCATTATATCACAAACTGTTGGGGGGGGGGGGGGGGGGGGGGGGGGGGGGGGGGGGGGGGGGGGGGGGGGGGGGGGGGGGGGGGGGGGG
>JARDUL010085650.1:0-11570 GCA_030265205.1 Dirona pellucida | reverse complement strand
TTAGTTTATTCTAAATGTGATGCAATTTTTTATTTTAATATCCCGTATCATACATATCTGTTAGCACCTGTTACTGAGTTAATGTTCTCTGTGTTATGAGAAATGTTTTGAGCAATGCGCATATGAGTATCTTTGATGGATTTTTGCGCTACATAAATGACGCATTATTATTATTATATATAATACCAGCCTGATGCGACAAACCAATATCTTGTGCTCCCTATATCATATCCCAATCCTCATTGTATCCACCCACACACCACTCATCTATCTCTCTATTACTATTCCTATAATCCACCCCTCCCCCATCACCCACCTGTCCATCCACCCACCCACCGTACCTTATAGAGGAAAACGTGATGGGTCACATCGGCAAGGGAATTTACGTACTCTTTAGTGGGCTGGACATTGAAAGATGTATTTTGGCTGGTGGCCCCATTGGGTACGTATCTACAAACCTCAAATCGATCAAAGTAGTTGGTGTGTGTTGGCTTTGTTATACATTTCTCTTTTATTTATATTTTCCCTTTTCTTGTATTTTTCATTATTGTATATTTCATTTCATTTAAAAAGAAAGAAGTGACTTAAAAATGAATGAAATGCTATTGCAGAAAATTGTTCGGTTTTTTTCTTCAATATTTGGTTTGTGTTGGTATAGTGAATGATTTATTTGAATTGAGAATTGAAAAGATAGCTTTCAACTCCCTGTATGAAACTGCTGCTCAGAAATTCCCTACTCCACCCTTTGTCATTTTTTTATTCAATTTTTTTGTTTTTGCCATGGGTTTGACTGAGCTTTTTTTTGCTTTTACATTTTCCCAAAGGCTTGTTTAACAATGTTGCTTCATCGGAATTTCAAAACTTAACTCGACTCTTAAGCGTTGATGTCACCACTCACATTGAATTGTAAAAATGACTCATGTTGGCAAAAAATTGTAATGGATCATGCCAAACTTAAAAAATGAATGAAACAGGCACTGGCGATAAATAGTTGAATAATGGTAGGAAAGTAATGCAGTGCCAGATAACAATGAAAATACATGCAAAAATAATGATGATAGTAATGTAATAATGATAATAACAATGATGATGATAATATTACATATAATGATAATGATGATGATAATAGAGAGACATTGATTGATCTTAAAGTATGTGATTGCACTGATATTTGTTCATAAATGATCTTCTTCTATTTAAACACCTGTGTAGTGGTGAAAATCTCATCATTACCTTAGGTTTTTTTTAATATCTTTCATTTTCATCACTGACACCTTCAGCCTGATTACATTGTTCATGATGCCATTTAATATTTTTGGGCACTGAAGACTGATCATCTGCTTGTCTTAAAAACGTTATGTTTAAAATTTCCAGCTGCTTTTGTGGTCGGGGATGCCAGTACTGCTTTGTGGTATAAATGGGCTATAGATAACAAAATGAAATATTTCTATTTCCACTAGCAGTCGTAACTTTTGCCATTCTTCCCAGTGAAAATATAGCAAATAGATAAATTGGCTTCAATTTGTTGACAGACCGAAAGTAGTCAATTCATTTTAACTAAATCACTATATTTCCACTCAGCTTAAGAAATGGTTTTGATTTGGCCCATCATTAATATCAAGTTTGTCTCTGTCTGTTTTCGCCTTCTCATTTTACTGTTGGCTTTTTATCTGGCAAAGCATAACTTTCTTTCTTTCTCCGTTTATTTACCATCACTTCCTGCTCCCTATATAGTAGTGTTATTGTTGTATCTTTTTGTTTTTGTTAGAGCAAAGGAAGGGACGTAATAATCTCATAGTGTGAATCCTGAACTCTTATTTTATGATTGGAACAATCTTTGTTTTAATTTTTAGTTGTTTCTCTTTCGTTGACACTTTTTGGTTACTTGGTATTTATTTATTTTCATTTTGTTTATCATGAGCACTAATCGTACATTTAATCAATAACCCTTAACCTTTTGTAACCACATATTGTAACCTCCAAATAATTTGTTTACTTTTCTTTGTTGGAAACAAGAATTTATTTATACATATATATTTTTGAAATTATTTTTTGTTTATTGCATTTTGCTATTTCTGTAAAAAATTATATAATGAAATAAAAATATAAATAAATACCATTAGTTTATGAGAGACAGAGGGTATTTTGTTATGAAAGAGATGACTAGACCGTCTATATATATTTTTAAAATATTTAAAGACTAGTAAGGCCTCGTGTCAATATTTATATTTATAATTGACCAATGTATTAAAGCAATGTTTTGATTTAATGTTTTGATTTAATGAAATTCAGTGATAGCTCCTCAACCCTTGTAATTTATGTTGAGCAACTTTCTGTGTGCAGTTTTGAAAGCTGTGCCACACGCTCTCTGTGAACTTGTCAAACGACATAAGCTAGATAGACATTCTTTCCCGGGGCCAGTGTGCTACTGTAAAGCGCTAACAGCATGAAGATGATGGTTAATAAGCGATATATATAAATGAACATTATTATTATTATTATTATTTTGTATATTTATTTGTGTCGTGTTCCAGGATCATGCAGGCATGTTGTGACGTTGCTTTTCAGTATGCACACATCAGAGAGTGTTTTGGGGAGAAGATCGGACACTTCCAGGTAGGACTGTTGTGTAAAATTTATGGATTTCAGTCTCTAGTTTCAACCATTCAAAGCATTGTGGCACTCAAAAAACACTATCAATGATCTTAGGAAATGTTTACATTAATTTTACCACCTGAATTACCAACAAAATCACCTCCCTCAATTCTATGCAAAGAAAGATCATGATATAGCTACTATCAACAACAAGAATGTTTCAGATCTCCCCTTCATCAGCTATCGAACATAGAAAATATGTTTATGGTAATATTTGATTGTTGACATATTTTGACAACCGTGTTTCAGATGATGCAAGGCAAGATGGCTGACATGTACACAATACTCAATGCCAGTCGTTCCTACGTCTACAACGTGGCCAGGGCTTTGGACAGGGGAGAGAGACATCCCAATGTAAGGGTTTTTATTTTATTTGTTGTTGTGCAAACAGAAGTGAGATGACGAGTGATAGTTACTTAGCAGTAATGTAGAGAGGATGGCCTGCCCCATGCCCAGTGCTGAACAGGAGACTAGGCACAGCTACACAATTCGTTGAAGATAAAGATTAATATGGGTTTATAGTCTGTATCCCCATGCAATTACAGGCTCACAGACTTCACATTGTTAAACCCCTCAATCATAGACTTGTCTTTTCTCAACTCCATGATTCTTGATTCAAGTAAGTAAATAATGTGTTATGAGTCTCTCCCAAGGACTCAACATTGATAGCTCTGCGAGGATTCAAACTTTGGACCTCTTGATCTCAAGTGGAGTAGCCTAACCACAAATCCACCGACAGCCCATCCTTAGACCCATTCAGCAATTCATTACTGCTAATGACTATTCCGACATATCGTGAATAGATAGCATTAGCAATATAAATCTAATTAATGTGGGGATGTAAAAATCACAATTTTGTGTCAGTGTCATTATTGTTAATTGTCAGCTCCGCTTTTGCCAAAGGTCCAATTGAATTGTTTTGGGGTTTTATTGTTTGTCTAACTGATCAATGCTTTAAGTTTAAGTACCTCACTACCTGATATTACTATAAAATACCTAGACCTATTGTTACCAGTGCTTATATTGTTATATATGTGACATTGGTATTGTGAACATACTACTGGTTGGTGAATTTGTGCACCAGTGGTACTTTAAGTTTAAGTATATAAACAAATCTTTTCATGTCTTTCCTTCACAGGACTGTGCTGCTGTCATCCTGTACACAGCCGAAGCCGCGACCAAGATGGCGCTGGATTCCATTCAAATTCTGGGTATGTTGTCGTCTCTTCTCTTTCTTTTTCAAAAGAAAAAGCCAGAAAAAGAAACTTTTTAAAAATATTTTAATAAAATTGCATAGTGCAGGCAGGTGCTTCTTTTAAAGTTTTGTTTGAAATACTGAACTATCTTCATATTTTTTTTAGATGTTTCTTTATTTCAGTCTTGATTCCCCCCTGCATTTTTAGGAAGAGAACTAACTTTGTAAGGAACTAAGCCTGTTTCTAATTTACTCCTTTGACATGATGGAAAAGAATAAAAAGAAATAAATCAATTAACTAGTATAGTAGTATACTTCTAACACTTCAACATTTTTTATGTTTTCAGATTTCTCATATTTCCAATATCTAAACTTACTAAACTATTGATTTCCAATTAATGCAACTTTGGCTCACACCCCCATTGGTTTTTGGTATGTTTTGTTCTCCCCCCCCCCTTCTTTACGAATATTTATCATTCCATTTTTTTACCTCTACACCAGGAGGGAACGGTTACATCAACGACTATCCAACCGGACGTCTTCTCCGAGATGCCAAGCTGTATGAGATTGGGGCTGGCACTAGCGAAGTGCGACGTCTCATAATTGGCCGGGCCATCAACGCTCATTACAGATAGTCAGGAAGCTATATTTCATGTAACGGGTGGAATATATTCACTATATCTTACACAGAGGAAAACTATGGACACGAAATGCTGGTGATATCCAAGACATGTCATCCATTTTTTTTAATGTAATGTTATAGTGGAAATAGTGTTTATATATGTATTATATTGTACAGGGTGTTTTTAAATTATTACCTGTTAGTGTTAGAGAACTGAAATAACTAAAAATCGGTTTCACTTAAAAAGAAGTGGTATGTTTAACATTAACATTGTCATAAATTTATCAGAATTTTTATTTGTACTGATACCTATTTCATCAATGTCTGGCAACTGGTCGTTTTATTCTAGATATCTACATGAGACCCGTCATTTTCCGTCAGCATCACCAAATTCCTCCCATGTGATTTTTTTTACATTGGGAGTATCACAGAGGTTACTGCCTCGCTGATCATAGTTTTCAGGTGGTCTAGGTCATGAATTATAATGAGCAAACCACAACTACTACTGTTTATCATGACGTTACAGATTCGGAATGAATTGTTTTCACTGTTGGTTTCTTTTTTGCGAAACTTTTTTTACGTTGTCTTCTCAATTTTGTTGGTGTCTTCATTTCGTGAAGCCATAAGACAACCGTTGCCATTTCATTGTTGCCCTCCACTGTTGTTATTGTGTGCAATCTTCGTTTATTTCACAGCATTTATTATTTACGTCATCATGTAGAAGAAGCCAATGGCCCCATACTGGCAAAAAAACATATCACAAAAAAATGTAATGTATTCTCGACATTGTGCATTTTTCTATCAAATGACTTGCATGTTTTAAACATATTTCAGTTCTTTATCGGGTAATGATTTAGAGACACCCTGTGTATTTAGGAGGATCTGTAGCTCAGGGATTATCGCCATGACCCAAAGCTGACAACCAGAATACATAAAACGAGTGGAAAAATATGGAGATATCTGTCTACCGACTAACGAGACATTTTGACACAGTGGAATGAATTGTAGCATCATCATTACTAATGAAAACTTTGCATGGTAACAGTATGACAAGTTCTATCACAGAATTGCAGGAACAAGAGTTTGTAACAGTAATTTTGTATTGATTTAATGCTTATGATGCATAGGTAGTTATTTAAATACCAGATTTGTCATTTAATTGTCTTCATACTAGCATGGCTGATGATCACATGTTGAGAGTGTAGTGTGAAGTGTTTTAGATGCGCTATATTTTGTGTTGGTGACAGTGACAGAATCAAGAATTATAGTGGATACTACTGACTTTGAACCAATCAAGTGTGGGAGTTTGAAGGAATCAGTTTTTGTGGCGGTCGGTTGTCACTTATGTGACAATTTAGTTGAGATTTATTTTGATACAGATTTTATCTTTTAAAAATAACTTACCGTTTTAGAAAAATGGTATTTTATTTTCCAGCATGCTTACACTGAAAAGGAACTCAATAGGATGTAAACGAGTCTATGATTTGTACTTGTGTACGTTTAATTGTTTTGGGTAAATTTTACATGTCAATCAGAGCTACGCTACATGGAATTGTTTTTATTTTACTTAAAATTTTATCAATTCTTTGATACGGTGATATACCAATGCATATATTATTATGATAGTGATGCAATGATAGGATTTAACTCATTTGCTGTATATTGTTTGTCAGTTTTCAATGGTAGATATTACAACAGCATTTTTCAAATTCAATGTAATTACCAGGTTATGCTTTGCTGGAGTTTCTGTGCGAGATCCATCACATACTATAATCAATAATAAGATTTTTGTGCAAAATTAAAGATTGTCATTGTCATTGCATTTAATCTTTCTTGCAAGAGCATTGTTAATCTATCTTACCTTTAATCAGATGGCCTAGATACATGAATACTCTTAACAAAATCATCAATGATATACGGTCAGCTATTTTCATTTCATTGACAATTTTGTGAAAAAAAAGGCTAGGTAACTGATTCTATTTCTATTCTTCACCAAATTAGTGAAGAAAAAAAAATCCAAGTGGGAATGAAATAATGTTATTTCTTGAGATGCCATTAAAAGTTAAACTGTGATGATCATAACATTTATAGTTTTGTTAATGTTTTAATTCCTAAGGGGTGTGTAATCAAATGCAATGATCCCATGTTCGAGTCTTTGTTTGGACTTGTCTTGGGACCTTTCAGAGGTTTATATTATAATGCAGAGTACCCAATTCCCATGGCATAGTGGGTGACTGTTGTCAATGTCACCATCCTGCTGTCTCAGCTCACAAAGGTCCCTGGTTCAAATCTCTTGACAGAGGAGGCCATATTATCATTGTCACTGATGGATGGTTTAAAAAGTGTCGTCTTGAAAATGATCAAACTATCATAACAACACTTTGCTTGCGGTTATTACTGTTGTTTGTCAGTGTTGACTTAAGTTGTCATAGGGGCTAAGCACAATAAAACTGAACTCAAATTATCACAGTAACTTCCCTTTACTTTCAGTCCTTGAATGACATATTATATTTCAAGTTTTCAGTCATTTTTTTTTTGTGTTGAACAATGCAAAACAAATGAGGCAACATCTGGGATGATAGTAATTTCTGCAATGCTAGTGATGCAGGATCTATTGACGCATAGAACATAATATAAGTTATTATTTTCCCCAATTTACCATATATCTCCTGTCAGCTAGGGAAAATGCCACTCGGCAACTAAGGGAAATTTACTGGAAAAGAATACTTTTCCTCCCAGCGGTCAACCTGTACCAATTTGTTCTCTTGAAACATCGAGTTGAAGTTGAAGTAAAGCATCTTTCCCAAGAGTGACCATGCAATGCTAAAAGTAGGACTCAAACCTATTTGTTTTACCAAAGGACACAACATTGGTTATCTGGCAGGTGATCGCTCAGACAAACGCTAGCTGCATTGGACGTTGCTCTGCTTTCTGTACTTTGCTATAAAAGTAATTGGCCATATCTTAGTATAATGTACTGAGCATTGTGTGAATTATGGGACAAGTCAGGATGGGTTGATCACCGGTCTAACATTTTTGGTCCATAGAAATCCTGACACAGAGTTTGTTACATAAGCATTGAAACAACAAACAATCATGTCATGGGGGGATACAAGGAGACTTGGCCTTTTACTAAACGACATTCCAAATCAACATATTTATATATTATTGCAACTTGGCAACTATGAAATACGTACAGAGAAAAAAATGACTCATCCCACAAATTATTTTCTTTTTCAATTTATTCAAGTCAAACTACTCCTTTGCATCAATACAACTTAAACACTCCAAATTTTATATCACTCATCATTTGTACAGAGGCCTATAGGAGCTTTTACTTTGTGTGGATGCAAAAGAGTGATTGACTGCAACTGCAAGACATTTATAATGTATAAAAATAGTTTGACAGTTTAATAAAGCATTCATTTAAAACAACAAACAATTTTCTGCTTGCATCACATGTTTTATAAAAACTTGAAAAAAATAGTTTGCATAGAAGGAAAAACCTTATACTAGTCACACTACTTGGTAAAATAACACAGCTTCTCACTCAAAAAAAGTGATTATAAAAGTAACAGTAACAAGAACAAAAGTCAACCTTTAAAAATGGCCAAACAATGGGCAACAGAAACAAAGTAAGAATGAAAACATTCAAAAAAATGTATAAATCAATCCTTGATTAGATTCTCAACATGTTAACAATTCCTTTTTAAAAGGAGAAATGGCAGTGATGACAATGTTTTAAATCTGATCAAATGATGAAAAATATCAGAATTTTTCCTTTTTATTCATGACAAAATGAATAACAAATGAAATAGAATAAAGTTGAAAAACATTCAGAAAGACATTTATTTATATTTTAATCAGACTAGATGACAGAATGCCCTTAGTGCCTTTCATTCACTGAAAAGGATAAAATCCAGGGCTATAGAAATTAGAAAGTCTTGTTTCTTGGTCATTTGAACAACAGTGCATGTTGTGTTACTCACAACAAAGACAGGTTTCTGGGCACAGTCGGATGTGGTTTTTTGTTTTTTTTGCATGCCTGTGAGCTTTCTGAGGCCCGGCATGGAGTTTGCCCAAAAATTGCTTTGCTGTATAAATGGGTTTGGGTTACATAACAAAAAATCATGGATTCCAAAACCATAATCTGAACTATGGAATTTCACATGGACAAGCACAGACACAGATCAACTTTAAGTCATGCACAGATGATCTTAAATGGGCAACTTTTGCCACATCAGCATCGGTAACAAGTGAATTAGACAAAATATCAGTAGATTTTTCTCTGCAACTTGACCTTGCTATTCTGGAGCACTAAAAACAAAAACCCCAGGAGATTTCTTATTCGCCACAGGTGAGCATTAATCTGTAAATTTCTATTTTAGCCTATTTAATGCAATTGGATAATGACCCGGAAATTCAAACTAATTATTTTTTCATATTGGAAAGCAATTCTAAATTATTTGTAATACCCGACATAAATTACTGTTCCCAAGAGAAAGTTGTTTTTTTCACATATTACAAATACACTGGTGTACTGATGAGTTGATAATAGACATTGAACAAAATGGTTGACTGATCAGAGTTTAAGTTGGACATGGCCATTTGTTTTTAAAAAAATGATAATAAACAGCGAAAATATACTGTTTACAAACTACAGAACAAATATATAATATTCAACCACGTTTTCTCAATAGGAAGAAATGAATTGTGGTTGATGAATAAAGCTTTGATAGCACCAGACGCAAAGTATATAAATATTATGCAATTTTAATATTAGATTTATTCTCCCCTTACAGACTGCAGTGTGCTAAAAGATCCGTCAGTTTGGTTCAAGCAATCCAACTAGAATACTAGGACACTGAAGCTATGAAAAAAAAAACACAAATCATGACAACATAGTAAAACAGACATTGTCAATTTATGCAAATTCTGTGACTGGATCTGTGAATGTTCAAAATTCATCAACAGAAACAATGAAACATACATTTTTGTAAACTATTAATTATTGAAAATAGGTATCTCGAAATGTTTAGGTCAGCTAAAATCAATCCGGACTCAAGATTAACGGGAAACAACTGGGACCAGTAGAAATACCTTTGCAAATGCTAGAGTCGCACTAAGTGTTTTTGAGTTAACAAACATATTTCTCTCACCAAAAAGTCAACTAAATAAATAGTAATGGCAGTCTTTTTCGTTTGTTTCAGTTAGCCACTTGCGTTTGGTCATTGCTAATAATATCATTTCACACCAGCTGACTTGTACCCTTTTTCTGATTGACAAGTCTTCACTCCTTCATGTCCCCACCCCATCCATGCATTATTTGTGTCTGACAAAGGCATATGCTCAAAATGCTGACTTGTTCTGTCGACTAATTGAAGCTAATTTCTATATTCTCACATTAAAAAGTGCAGCCGAGTCCACTACACTGTAAACATCTCAAGAGCTGAAGCATAGTGTGTATATATATGTATTCAGACAGCATTTGGCTGAATCTGTGAAAATTTGACATTGCACACTTAACTGAAACAAATTCTAATTAAATTCATGCATTGTTGGCTATTGACAAACATGTTTTTATTAGAAGAGAGATTAATTCTTTCATAGACTCCACTGCAAGTTGTTTCATGTGATCAATAAATCTATTCCGAGAAAATTGCTATTTGAGTGCCAAAGAAAAAAACTCCTTTTAATATCTATTTGAGACATGACCTGTAACTTTCTGTCACGCTGCAATCATATCCTATCCGTGTGCCACTCTGCAATCCTATCCTGTCCATCCAATATTCAATCAATAGGGTCATAGCACATTATGTCTACAGTCTCAAGGTAATCCTTTCCAACCAAAAGCAGGATTGCTCCAGTCAAGAGCCCAAATCCAACTCGCAGAGTATTCATTCGAGGAAGATACATTTTGGCAACAGCCCAAAACAGACAGGACCCGTAATTGAAGAGGGCGCTTCCAAAGACACTGTAAAGGACTCGGCGAGACCATGGGAGGTTCCGAAGGTGTTGGCGTGAGTAGATGTAGAATCCAATCCCAACATGTGACTGCAGCCAAAGTAAATTGCTCACTCTTTGGTCAACGCCGTAAAATGCTCTGAAAACAAAATTGAGAACATCATCATGAGATGATAAAATCAAATAAATGAAAGTTTTAGACTTGAAGGCAAAGAAATAGTTCAAATAGTACCAATTTTCCTATTTTCTGAAAATTTTTCTCAACGTATATATGGACACCATAGAATAACGAAACTATTGATATAATGAATAATATTGTATTAAAAACAATGTGCAACATTTCTTTGTACACTATAAGTCCTGTGATGCTGCAATATAGTTCACTTTGGTGTGGAATAGGAGGAAGCAAGGCTCCATACACAGGGGAGTTTCACATATCTTGCACATGTTGTACACCTCCTTGACACGTGGCAGATTTTCATAAAATGGAGAGTTCCGCTTTTAAAAAAAATGAGGATTGGACACGCAAAACGAAATAAGTTAGTGTTCGTTTAAGACGGTTCCCGCAACTGCCGTGTGAATTACACGGTAATCATTGTTCGGTAAAGTGAATCCCGCAATGGTTGCGTGATCCGTCAGTAGGGAAAAAATGGCGGTCCCGCAATAGTTGCGTGACTCGTCTCAAGTGAGTTAATATTGACGACCTACCAGGTTGGGTTGTACTTTTAACGCTATTCCATAGACACTTCTAAAACAATTACTTAAAGTTAAAGATTAATTGAGGTCAAACAGGGGGTAAGTAGGTTGCAAAACTACAGTAACCCAATTGGGAGTGAGTATTTTCCGCCGTGTTGAAAATAACCAAATTTGATTATTCTCCGCCGGGCGGCGGAAGATAATACTTTTTGTCTATTTTCCGCCGGGATTTCTATTGCCGTGGTCTCGCCGGTATAGAGCGAGCGGTCACGTGATCACGCCCAAATTTGTGTTGTGGTCAGTCCTGGCCCTGGTGTTGGTGATGATCAGACTGACAATGGATTTAGTTTTACCTTACCCATACCTTATTCAAGATAAATTTTAGTCGTTTTAGACACCCTTTTGAGTCTTGAAACCAACAAAAATGAATTATAGGGA
>JARDUL010085541.1:0-11572 GCA_030265205.1 Dirona pellucida | reverse complement strand
TTTTATTGGCTAAGAGTACGAGATAATGCTGGTCGGAAACGAGGTTGCCTATTTCGCTAGATTTTTTGCATCAAATGACAGTGTCAACTGCCGATTATCGCTATAAATGTATGTCGCTATTTCAAGGTTTTTATTACTAATAATATATAGCCAAAAAATCGGGACCAGGGGTCAATGTCGCTATCCAGAGGGTGTTGTTATCCAGAAGTTGTACTGTATTATTTGCAAACAGAAAGCAATTATTCTATAATATGAGATACCCATGATGATAGCAGATAGTACATAACTAACATGAAATGACAAGACATAATATTTAAGATCAGACAAATTATATATTTATTATTTCTTGCATAATATATAGTTTTCATACTTATAGATATTGCATGTACATAAGGATCAATTGCCAAAAATCACATGTTTAATTAAAATTTATAAGAATTCCACTGCCCACAAGAACAAAATGTCATTGTTTGACTCTCACCCAACACATAGGCAAATGATCTATACTAGGTACGTCTAAGACAAAAGCGCCTTGCTGCATAAAAAAAATGACAGTGAAGAACTCAATTGACTTCCAAGTCCATGATGTCTATGATCAGTAACCTGACAGCACAATGGCAATGGATGATGAGATGCAAGTCAAATGGACTATGGTCAGAGTCAGAGAGGTGTGTACCCTCATACTCATAGAGGACCAAAAGTTGATTTTCGCCAGATACGAGTATGATGGATGGTCAAGCAAGACAAGTTGACTTGTTTAGAAAGTCACATAGTTACGTTCCAGTTCCAGTGCAAACACTTATTGGAGACACTCGTATTCATATACAATTTATAGTAAAAGAGAGGTGTGGGATAAAGAATAAGAAGAAAGATAAAAAGCGTAACCTGTCTGTGTCACACAAACTTAATACCCCACTCTTACTTAAGGCTCTTGTCCATAGCGCCTGTACAAACCACACAGAAAAAGTTTGGTTGCATTAAACGCTATTGAACAGAGTTATTGCACAGCAAATGTGGGTACAAGAGACGACAGAATTCAAAGTAAGGGGTAGGGCTACTTAACAATATGTTACTGCACCAACAACAAATTTGGAGAACCAGGCAAAATTTGCTGCGACACAAGATGTCAAAGAAAGGGAAACTACTTCCTTTTTAAGCAGTTGGCCAATGACATTGGAAATAAAAAGAGCAATTGAAAGACACGAGGAAACATGAACATTTTGGTCTTCTAAAGGTAAATAAGAAGATAAAATGGGCAATTCAATAAAAATAAAGAAAAGCTTTCATCTCTAAAAGAAAAGAGTAGTACCTTGAAAACAGAATTGAAATCTTGAGATGACACATGAGAATATCCTAGGGACAAAACCGGACAATACCACATAATATATATGTTGGGTTTTTTTACTCGATAAAGAATTGAAAAGACGAGAAAACGGTTGTACATAGATTTTATTTTTTTTGCAAACAAATGAAAAATCATTGTAGTTTTGTTTGTTACTAAGTTCCATATGATAGGACAACTGACCGTTATGATGGGAAATGTAATTTTGATGCATGTCTTTTGACACCAAAAAGCACCAGCAATGAATTGTGATTTTAATATCTATGATGAAAAGCTCAAGTGGAAAGAAGATATAGAAGAGAATATAAAAAGTCTCCTCCTTCAAAGTCTAAGAGTGTCATAGGATCCTGATACAAGAATTTCATTGACACAAAAAACGTCAACATCTTGTAAAAGCGAGAGAGAAAACCTGTATCTATTGATAATGTTGCCAAGGTGTAAGGACTTTTAAAAAAATAATCAGAAAAATATTAATTCAATAAGCAGCAAGATCTCTGTCGATAACACTGTCCGTCATTGGTACATTAAATTGTAAAGAGAAAACTGAAATTATTGCAGAAGGTCCATGCACTAGTGCCTGAAACTTCCAATCTAAATCATACTTAGCTGAATGATGCTTAGTAAATGTAAAAATCAAATCTCATATCTGCAAACAATAACATTTTCGGACAAGGCAACATTCTCTGTTTCTTGACTTGTAAACCGCCAAAATATCTGTGTTTGGGCCATTCAATTTAAATTAAGCATCCACACAAAATTGTGAAAAACTCGCCAAAAGTCAGTGTTTGGTGTTCTGTTTCCATAATAATAATAATAATACTGAAAATTCATATAGCATACAAACGCATAGTCGGCATCATCAGCCCCTTGTTATT
Source organism: Dirona pellucida (assembly GCA_030265205.1). NCBI lineage: Eukaryota > Metazoa > Mollusca > Gastropoda > Nudibranchia > Dironidae > Dirona > Dirona pellucida. Next base: position 9,355 of record JARDUL010085541.1, on the reverse strand, counting down.
CTCAGAAGAAACGGTAACAGCATCCAATTATCTCAACATGCTTCAGAACTTTGTTGTTCCCAAACAGAAGTCCAAAGAGAAAGAACCCCTATTGTATCTTCCCATAAGATGGTGCATCATCTCATTGGAGTCTAGAGGTGCGCCAGTATGTCAACTCTCAATTCCCGCACAGATAAACAGGTCAAGGGGGGTCAATTGCAAGGCTAGCTTGATCGGCAGACATTACTCCCTTAGATTTCTTCTTCTTGGGTTACATCAAAAGTAAGTTCAACTCGTGCCTCAAACCCGGATGAGCTTAAAAGCAACATAAGAAGGGCAACTAACTGCGTTTTTGTGACACAGGAGATGTGTAGAATCACTTGGTTGGAGGTCCACAGAAGACTGCTGCTGTTGCAGAGGAATCGTGGTTCTCACATGGAGATGTGACATTGATGGATTCAAGTAAGAATTCTAACTCAATGAAGTTTAACTCATGATAAAAGACTTTTCTCCTACCTGATATTTGATACATCAGTAAGTAACATATCAAACAAAACTTTAATGATTTTTTCATCATTTGCAAAAGTGCAGTCCTTTAGCTGCTATATTGTTCAGATTTAAAAAGACAAAAACAACCCACCCTGTATATATAGGTACATAAAACATGGCAGGGGCATGCAAATCAAATAAAGCGTAATTATATCATCTTGAGCTGATTATTCACAAACACATTACATCATAATATTACATCTTTTTCAAAGTGTCCATCACTTATAATTCATTAATCTAGAAATAATTTAATTTCGAAAGGGAAACAGTCCTCGTCGTCCATTGACTGTCTAAATAGTTGAGAATGCTGCCAGGCATTTTCACCTTTCCCCCCTTTTAGCACTGCCGTTATGGACAACGTCACGGACCCATGCAGTTCAAAGGTCATGAAATCTTGCAGGGAAACACCTAACATTGAAAAGAAAATATGCAAATGATGAGAATTTAAGACTCCATTTCAAAACTTTAAAAAAAGGATAGAAAAAACCCCCAAACAAACCGCAAGAATCTAATTTCAGGCACAAGGTAAGTCCATGATGTAAAACAATTCAAAGCATGAAACAAAGATGCGACATGTAAAAAAAAAATTTCCATAAAAATCCTGGGCTAAAAACATTTTAAAGACAAATTGTCCTGCATTGCTAAGTTGTTAAAATTGACATCACATACATGAAACTTTTTTTTAAATATACCAATGATGATGAAGAAATTGTATCAAGATTTTTAATAATATACAACAACCCCCCCTAAAAAAAAAGAAAAAACCCAAACAAATTTAAAAACAAACAAACAAAAAAGATGAAGGACTATCACATCCTCTCAAATAGTCTGCAAACAATTTTCTGAAAATTTTGTTTGTATCATCCTGACATTGAAAGACTTTCGCTACAAAATCATGTAAACTGACCTGCTTGAACAAAGCAATTGTCCCCTGCACAAATTCTCCAGCTGACAGAAGCGCCCTCGTACACTGCACTGGAGGCTTTCAATTCCATCTTACTGATTCTCAGATCAGTACCTGTTGAAAACATAATTCTGCACTTAAGTTTAATGTGAAACAGATTTAATGTAATAGCGTATAGTATAATGTAGTGTAGTCCCATTGAAATGAGATCAGGAGAAACAATATCTCTAGAATAACACAGAGATTTTGTAATCCCTACATTTCCAAATCTCTCTTCATTCAATGTAATTAATTCTTGAAATAGTAAGAAGACACTTGAATATCAATTTGGGTCAGCTTTTTTTCAACAATCAATATTGGTTTCTAAACCAAGAAAAAAGATAAAAGAAGAAAAGAAAAGGGCTTGGGTCCCTCTTTGATATTTTAAACACTCTTTCCTCCATAAGACCAAGACATTAATATTTAAAAAGGTACATAGCTGTGACACACATGTATGATGAACTTGCAAGGCTGAGACACAGACGATGCTCTGTGTTCGAGGGATAAATAAATTCAGCAGAGATACTGGCACATTGTTGTGAATAGTATAGTATTAAATATGCAAAAATTCCAAAACACTCCACTTATAGCATTCATGAGAACAAATTGTTCGGTTTATAAGCGTCTTCCTCACCGTTCAAGTCAAATTTCCATGACACCTCTGCTGACTGACTGCCTTCAGTCCTGGCCAGATAAGTCATCTTCCAGTCATGTTCTTCTTTGCGATGGACATTCTTGCAACTGTGCGTGTATTTCAACCATGATCGTAACTGTTGACTCTTGGATGATTTACGCACGTAAGTGTCTTTTGAGCCATTATAGCTGATGTGTATCATTTCACTTTCACGCTCCTCTTCACTGGGTGTAAAAACGAAAGACTTATTAATTTCTGTAGAAGTTTCCGCTGGATTTCCAAGCTCTCCCCTAGTTGTTCTCCACTCCACAGATCCAGTTGACCTTCCAGGAAGTGCTTCTGTAGGTCCACCCGTGACACATAAAAATCCCACAAGCTCTTTCACCAGTCTTACCTCTGACTGCATTTTTCTTGCTTCAGGTAAGCCAGACATTTGTTTCATCCAAATGTTTTGAATTGTACGGGAAAGCCATTTTTCTCTACACAATGTTCTTCTGGAGAGAAGGTCTTTATGCTTTGCTGAATATCGCCATGTTACGTCTTGAATATCATCCTTGGCAAATGCAATGATATAAGTTAACTTTTTTCCCCATCCTGACTCGTAGAGAAGAGGTTTATCCATGACATTCTCACAAGGATCACAATGCAGCCACCGGTCCTGTGATAAAGAAAACACTTCAGTCCACACATGATCAGTCCAGTCAAGAACGTACCTTGCCTCAAAACCTAAAGCCCTACAACACAGTGTGAAACAGTCAGCCCATTCTCCACAGCGTCCTTTTCTTGTTTCTAATAACTTTTCAGCACTGCCATACCTTGGAAATCGAGTAAGTCTTGCGCAAACATTGCAGGTATGAGCCTCAACTCTTCCAGCTCCAAAGAGAAGGTCATCTTGGGAAGGAGTGACACTTCCTGTGTTGTGCGTCGGTCCGTTGCAGAATGAACACGGAAGAGTGTCAACCCATTTAAAGAATGAAGTCTTAAACCAACGAAGGAGAGCCAAAAGCAAGTAATCTCTCAATTCATAAGGTTTTTTTACACTCGCATTTTGGTCTCTATTTAATTCCAAGTTTTCCTGGGCTTTTGTTTTCAATTCTTCAATGGGAATCACTTTTCGAGCTTTGTCTTGGCTTGAAAGGTTTTCATATGACATTACTTTTCTCATTGCTCCTTGTATTCTATTCAAGAAGTCTGCTTCTGATGCCTGAAAGAGAAATGTACTTAGAATTTTTCAAACTAATAAAATCCAATTATTCATCCACAAATGATTTCTTTATGGGGAAAGTATCAAGTCTAAGGGGAATAAAGTAACTTCTGAAAGCAGTCCAGAAATTGTATCCTTACTATTGGTAGCAAAATTATCTGTATAATGAGACCTAAGTAAAAAGAAAGGAAAATGTCCACCTTACTTTGTATGCATGCTTTGTCATATATGATTTCTTTGTAATGGAGAAGGAGAAATATACATGGGTGTAGCCATACATTTGTTAGCCTCTGGCTTGCTCACTTCCTATCATGTCTAAGTTGAGTCTTTGTGGTTGCAACTTGACAATTGCAATGACATCTCATTGCACAGCCAGTTATACCTCAGTCGGTCTGTTCGCATTATTCAAATGACATGATAAATAAGGGGCTAAGAAACTGAACCAAGACTCCAATCAACAGAAATTTAAATGACTCAACATAAAATTGTCTGAAACTGTTTCACAATCCAAACATAATTTTAAAAAACATATGGGAGTGATATAGGCAGGTCAGTGAATACATGTGTCTGTGCTCATGTTCTATTATTACCAACAACGTCAAAACAGGAAAAAGGTCATTTCTCAGTATGGGCAACTTGTCGAAAATTAACAGCACACATGGCAGATTGGCTATGTCCTGAACATTACGATAAGAAATAAGATGATTAATAATAAGAAAAAGACATGAAAACATGAATTTCAATATAATGTGATGATGCATGCATCCAAGGATTTCATAATAACAACATACCATAAAAGACTGAGCAGATCTTGATGGTTGAGTGTTGCCAGCCACAGGTCGACTCACTGCAACTGTAGGATTCTGATTCTGTGGTGATTCTAACTTTTTCCTCTCCTTTTCCAAATCCTCTTTTATAAGTCTGAGAGCCTGAAGGCTTGTCCCTGCTTTCATGGTAAGAAAGTCATCATCCTGTAGAAAAAATTGATCGAAACTGGAAGTCTCTCTTGTAGTGAAGTAGTCAAAGTCATGTTAACTGTTTTACAAAGCATCTAAATCTGCTTTCCTCCAAGATACAATATATACAACATATATTATAGGGATCCAGTGGCGATGTGGTCAAGTCAGTCACCTTTGGTCCATGAGGTCAAAGGTTTGATATCCAGAGGACGAACAGGATTTTTTCTCTCAAGTCCGTGATCCCGCTTTGAGGCACTACACTGTGTCCGACACCTAGGTTATTCTGGTCTACCCTCAGAATAGAATTTATAGATAAATTTCCCCAGGGGATTAATAAAGGGAATTTTATTTTACTTTTATATAATATCATGAGGAAATTATGTTGGTCAGACCAAGCCTCCATCATTACCATTACCATTAATTATCTGTATCCTCCAACTCCAAATCATTCTCAAAGAGATGGCACACTATCTGAGTGACTATCTGATCATGTCAGCTACTTAACTTAATTAACTTAAAACGGTCAAGATGAAGCTTTCGTCATTATTTATAATTTATGTTAAAGTTAAAGGTGGGGTGACGACAGAGTCGGTGTTGTTTCATCAACTTCATCAGTGTTCATCAATATATCATCATATTCAATCATCAGTCAGTTGAATGACAATGCAAATTTGTAAATTGAGAACCTTTGCCTTTACTTTTACACTTTAACTTTAGTTTATTACTATTACTATCTATTAGTAGGGCACTTTGACTTTGAATTTAGTTCTTTTTTAAAAACTCTTCTTTATCTTTTCGTCTTACTAAGTTAACTTATTAGTTAGGCCTAGGCCCTATATTTTGCTAACTTTGTGAACGTAGTAGTAGTAGTAATGCAATGGTAGAGTAGGGCGAGGACACATCCCATGGCGTGAAAGAGGTATCCATAAAAATAAAGGATGGCAGACAATTGAATGCAGTGTTGTTAGACTAGTGACTAGCGTCAGTGTAGTGTAATGAATGTTGTTATCATTATCATTTTTTTACCTCTTCGAAACCCATCTCAAAAAGACACTCGAATCCACCAGATATGTTCAACAACTTGGACTGAATAGTGGGATTTGAAAGACGTATTTTTCTGTACTTTATGTCATTTGGGTCCCCTATTATATTTGAGGCAAATTTAATCAAAATCCTTGATGCAGTCAAGAAATCTTCAGGAGTGTTGTCCTTAACAAGAACGTTGACGGAGTTGAAGGGGGATGCCATCTTTGCAAATGACGATGTCAACAAAACCTCTTCAGTCGATTGAGAAAGATTTATTTAAAATCTTGGTGGTGGTATTCGGCTGGAGACCGTGCGTCTCGTCTAAGTTTTGAGCTATTGGGCCAGCCAGCCAGCGACTCTAAATTTTGTATTTTATGGTCCGTCCGTCAGTCCTATAACATAAATGGATGCAGAGACGCACTTATAACTATGAAACTGTCTTTTAGAATTAAACGCCCCCAACAACAAAAAACAACATACATAAGAATAACAAATAGAGCTTATGATACAGCTTCAAAAGAAAGCAAATCATGGAGTTTCCATTTGAAGTTGAACCACCATTATTTTTGCATCTTCACCACTCATTCGGATCCCTGAATTCTTTTAGTCCTCATCGCATAGTTTCCTATGAACATGGCATGCACATATTGGCAATTGATATTTCAGACAATGCCATGGGAATAATATTATTATTTGTGATCCCAATTTTTTTTTAAAGACTTCATCTTTTCATTCAATTCTGATAATAATTTTCGTCATACCCTGATGGCTGAGAAAAACAAAAAGACAAAAAATAAAGCAACTTATCAACATAAAAAACCCCAAACCAAACAATTTCCGATGTCGGAAGCATCATCATCATTGCATTCAACTGGAATGGAATGTTGATATAATAAATGATGTCGATGAGTCCGGTTTTATTATATTTCATCACTTCGAAATCAGATTTGCCAGATTCACTTTTATTGAAACTAAACTTTTTTGGTACTTGGCTTCAAACCAAAAGGTTTAGGTGATACAGCTCAGCAATAATCAGAAAAGACTTATACAAATCATATCTTAGTATTGAAAGACATATATCAAGCTTTAAAACTCAAAAATGAATACCATAACTGTCCAAAAGTAGCCCTAATCAACAACAAACTCGATAATCAATGATGCTCAGTTTTCCCACTTTCGCCAGCTTAAAACTTATTTAGCGTGAAAAGCCAAAAGTCCGGCAACCATGTTTGAAAGTACGGGTACGAAATACAAATGAGTCATGAGCTAAATTTTGTAAACATAGAAGGTAAACAAGGATTTATGTTTATTAATTGACTCTATTAGTATTAGTATTAGTGATGGTCATTTCACACAATATGCTTTTAGACATAAGCTTGCTCAATAACACTTTTTCACTGTCTGTTGTGCGGAAACCCAAAATGGTGTGTTCTGAATGAGAATGGTCGTCAGAGTCAGAGTCAGGCCAAATTCAAATAACTTTCACTTTCAGTTTCTTCATCAATTCAGTCAAAATGGTTTGAATTTTCATAATAAAAAACGTGAACGGTGTGAACTGCGCTTGAACTTCAAATTGGGAGTTTTTATTTTTTCCCCCTCAAAATCAAAATATAGGATAGGAGGAGGCACTGAATTAGATATATTAATATTAATATTATTAACTTAAAAGAAAATTATGAAATTACAATTACAATTAAATTACAATTTAAATTACTAACACTAACACTACAACTAGTACAACTAACAACAGTAGTAACAGTCAGTCAGTTGTCAACAATGTCATCATCATAGTTCATAGTCATAGTATTAGTATAGTCATAGTCATAGTCATAGTCATCTTTAGTTTTAGTCTTAACTCAAGACCAAGTAGGTTGAAGTTGAAGGCCATATTATATTATAATTCGTTTTAGTTTTAGTTTTAGTGCACGGCTTGGCTGTGAAACGTAACAATTCTTTGTAGAATTACCCCTAACTCTACTACTAATAAGTAAGGTGGGCCAGCGGTTCTTGATGAACTCGTAGAGATAGTCTGTTAATTTGTTTGGGGCTGCTTCATTTCAACAGACCTGAGCCTGAGACGCAGATCGGGGATTATGTACTTATTAATATATGTATTACTATACTATTAGTATTAGTATATTAGTATTATTATATATCGCATTAATTATTGTTCCAGGCACAACCCGCATTGACATCAACAACAATGTTTTCATACGACACCCATCATTATCAATCATGCCTATTGCCGTTAATGATAATTTATGTTGAATTGTTTAGAACTTCAAAAGAGGTCATGATGCTGACAGCGTTGTACATGTTTGTCATGATGTAAACTGATTGGTTTCACTGCGTGACATGCTAGATATAAATATAGATCATTATGTGGCAGGCTAGATAGCTATTTTATTTTCTTTCATGTGGGGTTATCAATGGTTTATAATGGGCAGAGTTATTGGTCAGTGAAACACACTACAATTTCATTGCCCATTACTTGGACTTGACACTTGCTTTAAATTCAAAAATGGGTTTAGTTAGGGGAAGGCAGAGTTATTGATCAGTTGACCGCTGACATGATCATGCTCTTTTAAAGGTAAGAAATTGAATCTGAAATAATTTCTGTTCATCATGCATACATTTGAATTTTAAAGAGTCTATTGTCAAGTCCCCTTTGTACCGCAGAAAGGGCCAGACTATATGCCAAGCTCTGAATACACGTGCAAATGACAAATTATGGAATTTATAATTTAGATCTTAAAAGGGGACTACACCACTCAGACTCAGGTATACAAAGACTGGAATTTCACTATTACTGTTACAATGACTTGTCATGGTTTTATATTCCTCATTACAAGTGCAAAAAGTGTGAGCCGACACCTCCCTTGACATCAAAGCTTTTACTTTGTTAATAAATTTATATACTGTTTTTTTTTCTACTGAATTGTTATAAATTTACCATGTATGTTGTACAGGTTTCATCACAATCCCATGTATCAACAATCATGTCTGGAAAATCACAACCTGGGTTAAAAAGGTACTCCGCATTTTTTTCTTTTATACTTGTTGTTTTAAATTTACAGTTGCATTGCATTCATCGTCATTGTCTGGAGCTAGTAATAGTATTGAACTTAAAGATAGTTCTATTTTTATATGTTGTCAATTATTTGATTACAAATTTAAGTTGAGACCATTTGCAGGGACACCAAACATTTTTTTAAAGTTAAAAAAGATCCATTAATGTGATGTCATGTGTATAGTTTTTCAAATGACTTTAATAGTAATAGCATGTATGCATATTAAATATATTATATTAAGATGAAACTGAATTCAGTATATTTTTTTCCTTTGTTTGTCAGATGTATCTCAACATTTGAAATAATAAGCAACCAACAGTTATTACAGTTGGCTGGTGGTGAAATTTGTTTTGTTGTTTTGTTTTAAAACACTATCATCTTTAGATGAAGACATTCATTAAGAAGATATTAAGAAAAATGAAAAATATACTTCTAATACTAATAACCTGATTTTATTTTTTCAACAACAGCAAGATTCCAAGACCTGTTGGACAGACAAAAAAGCCAAACACAAGTGATTTTAAAATCCAGTAAGAATGATATCATTACAAAATTGATAATCAAGTTGTTAAAAAACATAATTAGAATTATTTCTATACACTTATTATTTGTGAACATCAATGCTCTTTTTCTAAAGATGCTGGCATGTTTCAGAAATTATCCTTGAATTTTGTTTCTAATGATGTTATTGTGAAACATCTTGGGCCCAATCTGTATCTTCTCATATTCGATTTTGGGCCTTTGCTTTATTAGATAACTCTTAAGGTAAAAGAGCTAGAGTAATTCTGATGATTCCATGTGATTTCTCTCACTGTTTTCCATAAGTATGCCAAGTTTCATTATCATATTCAACGTATCAACTGAGTTGTGAATGCTTTTCTTAAAAATTGAGGACAAAATGTCCCATTTTTTCAGAATATTTTGCTATATACGGGTCATTTGAAAAATAGCAACGTTAAAAGTTACATAACTTTTTTATTATTTGATGGA
>JARDUL010085430.1:0-11578 GCA_030265205.1 Dirona pellucida | reverse complement strand
GCGCCCAGAGCCCTCCTTTAAGGAGGGGCGTATGGCGCATTATAAATGTGCATATTATTATTATTATTATTATTATTTCTCAAACCTTTTTTCCCTTCTATTTCTCAAATTTTACTTGAGAATTACAAATTATAATACAAGGTATAGATTAGTAGGAGAAAAATACAAAAAAAATTGGAAAGAGGACATTGACTGGAAAGGGAGGAGAGGTAATCATTGAGATGTGAATAATCAGGAAAGCGACGTATTAAAAGAAATTGTACAATGGTAATATATGATGTTATTTACCATTATAGTATAGAACACGACATTTCACAATATTGAAGGCATTTTGAATTGCCAATGACGTAGACACTTAGTGTCCGGTAACAAACATATATTTTCTGAATGTCGTTTTATTGCTGATTCTGGAAAATACCAAAGCATTTTGCTAGTGAACTGACGGAATCGCACCAGAGCCATGTGATTTTATCGCTAAACACCATAGAAACAATCCCACGTCAATGGGTCTGCTAGTGTGAAGGCTTATTAATTTGGATAAATAACAACAAATTAATTAAACCTGTCACATTGTCGAATTAATTTAAGAAACGAGGGCAGAATAATTATAGTCGAACCGATTAAACCTATTTTAAGACCCACACCTGCGTAAACTATTATCACCTTTAATTGATGATTTACGTAAAGGTGGCGGCCGTGTTGTTTTTCTTTAGCTGTGATGTTAGACGATGCCTTGGCTACATCATTAAGGGGATGTCCATTCATGTAGAATGTCAGTTGTCAGCTTCCGAGATCACATTTTGATAATGTACAAAAAAGTCATTGTTTTATTCTTGATTCCAAGAGACGAGAATCATTTCGCTGAAATGTTTATACTAAATCGCACCCGAACATTAGAAATTCAACACTTATCTCCCGAAAATGAACTTACAGCAATGACTGGGTTTATATAAGAACAAAAAGAAGTGAGGTCAACTGAACGTTGTTTCCAAAATATGTATTGATTATTAGCACTTTTTTTACATCTTCACTAATGTCCAACAATCCTTTCAATCTTTTACACACCCATTATGATCATAAAATCATAATTGTAGGCTAGAAGGCCAAGAAGATTAGACAAAACGCCTCATAAGCAATAACAGCAGTCCTCTAATAATTTTATAATACATTAGACTGATATAACTAACTCACAAAATGCGATTATTTTTGGAAAGTGATTTAAATACAAACATTTCACAATTGAACACCAATTTCAATCATCGTTCAATTAGGTCATGTAAACTCAAACCTTGGTCTCCACATTGTTGGTTGATTTGTGTTTGTGATATTATCAACATTAGAACGTTGTTTCTGCTAAAAAGTGACTACTAACACTGAATACAAACACTTTTGGTTTAGATTTTTTTTGACACGATTATTTCTGTTCATGATGGAAATCCCATCGAAATCTGACTATCGTCTCGAAACAAACAAACAATTCTGTTTATCTTGAAACAGATTAACAAATTCGTGAAACAAATCAAAAATACAAATCTAAAAATACAAATTAAACAAAATATAGAATTCACGTTAGCCTTAATGAAATGAATTTGTGTCAATTGAATTACTATCTGACCTTAACATGTCGATTGAAACGTTCTTCCAATAAACAACATTATTCAGCTGACAATTTCTCGCAATTCTTAAAACTGAAATCTACCTCGTCAGTTTAAAGTGATAATACATAATAATATTATGTTTCATAATTCCTTCGCGAGCACACTCATCTGGAAAATTGTCCATAGTATTTTTCGTTCTATCCTGACAGATCTGGATGTTAGAACTCTTTTGCGAGATTTTGAGCTTCAAATGTGTGTGTATCATCAGTCAACGTTTTTGTTGTTGTTGGGATTTTCGTGCATATTCATTAGTCCCAGGACAACATGGCAACCTCAACAACAAACTGAATATTTTGAACTTTCTTGGTAATTACAGTTTTTGGCGTCCTTTATTTCAGTCTGATGAGCATGTGCCAACATTTTTAATGTTTTTGTCATATCATTTATTACTTTTTCTTCGCGGACAGTTTCGAAGTATTTAATAAACTCCCTATTTACCACCATGAATGACCGTAGTATGGTAGCCATATTATTTGACAACACGACCCGTTCAGGCATCTGATTGGTTCATTTTTCCTGCATTGTGTCTGACGCTTGGGTTATTTCGGTCTTTTCTCGAAATTTTCCTCAAAGACGAAGTGCCGTTGTAACAAAATAAAGGCAATTTTAATTCATTTTTAAAGGGGAACAAGAGGTGACCATGGTAGAAATCACCCGCCATCCCACGGTGGCACCGAACTATTTCCCATTCCTGCTTTTTCTAATCAATCAACAGTCGTAGCTGCTTGCATTGCCTTTACAGTGAATTCTATGATAGTATTATGCAGCCTGGTGTCAAAACCGTCTCTTGTCTCATACAGCGTTTCATCATTACCCACCCCCCCCCACCCCCCATTCCTTCCTCCCATCTCTTTATTATTTCTGATTTTAAATTTTATGAAAAAAATGGACAATACTGACTGGGGCTACCATGTTCACATCAAACATATTCTTCACCCCATGACTAAACTAGCCCTGCTCTTGAAAATTTATCGGAAGTTGTCACATATTCTTACATGTGCATTGTATAAGAAGAACGATGAAATCCTGCATCGCTCCTTTTTAGTTGATCTTGAGCAATAGTTCTAGTGTTTCTCATGATTGTTTTACGTGCATAATATATCTTTGAAAGAATCAAATTCCTATTCCAGCATTCTGTCTATAATAAAACCCCAACAAATGAAAGTTAAGCTCACTGAGGTCAGGACTGTGGCTTGACCATGGGTTATCCGATCCCCGGCTGACCACACAATGGCGAAATATATAATTTCCAATCTAATTCAATTATCTATCATTGCGGTGTGGGAGGAACTTCCTTGAGGAGATGGTGGCGCAGTGCTTAAGTCACTCGCCTTTGGTTCGAGAGATCGTGGGTTCAAATCTGCAGTTTTTCTCAAGACCTTGATCCCACTTTGCGGCGCTGCACTGCGGCTGATGCCTTGATTATACCGGTCTACCCTCGGAATAGATCCTGAAGACAAATTTCCTCCTGGGATGAATAATGGAAATTTATTTGTTATTCATTATTTATTTCTCGCTGGAACCACTCACTATTCATCTGACCTGTACACAAATATTTCCCGTGCACCCCAAAATCCGTGTAAAATAGACACGTATCGGTTTGCCGCAACAGTCACTGTCCTTATGTCTTCGTCTACGAAAACAAATTATGGACCCTATGATGCGCTGTGAAGACATGGCTATCCAATATACTACTTTCTAAGTGTTGAGGCGTCTTTCGTGCCATAGATTGGGATTCCAAGTTCCCATTAAAATCATAGCTTTTGCTGTTTGCGTAGCCATCGGTATAAAAATTCGGCCTCATCGATAAAGCAGCATGTCATTCCTAAAAATGTGGCATACTCGTCAATCTCCTCCATTATCATTCCACAAATTGCCCCTCTATCTGCAGTATTTTCTATGGTAAGTTTTCGGTGAACTCGATTCTTATATTATGGATTTAATTTCCAATCAAATTTCACAATTCTTCCAACAAAAAGTTATTAAACACCAGAGTCAACATGCTGAATAAAGTGGAACACTATTTTATGGTTTTCATTTGTTTATTTCTTAATTTTGAAGAAAGTAGATCCCGTATGCGTATAATAATGATAATGATAAAACTTTTGCTAATGTTCTGATTCTTGTATCATGATTGCATTGTGATCAAAACACGCTTCGTATAATCTTATTGTGATCTACTCTGATACTACGTCATTAAAGCAAGTCAAATTTAATATTAGTTACTTGATGCGTTGATAATGCGATTACCAGTAGAAACCGGTTGTAGGCGGTGTGGGAAAGTAATTAAACTCGTGTTGACCTTATGGTCGCGAGTCAAACTCGTTGAACCTTGAACTCTCGCGGTCGCGTCGTTACTTTTGTTAGTCTTAGTGGAAATTAAGGACAAGAACATAACTACGTTACGCCGGAATCTATAGGAAAGACATACTAAGAAAGAGTTTTTGCAATGCTCGGACTAAACTAGCCGTAAAATCTCTTTTTTTTAAGCAACAGCAGCGTCTTGCTTTTTCAGCGAATTAAGTATGATTATAATAGAATATATGAGGAATGTGTAAGAGACTTCTTGATAGACAAGGATAGAACAAAACAAGCGATGTTTTGGCCAAAGATTATTATGATTATGGTATTATAGCAAATACTTTTTCCAAATAATTTTTCCCATCAGTTTGGCAAAGTCTGTAAAGCTTCCCAGTTGATAGTGTTCTGTTTTATTTGGTCGACGTCTGTTTTCTTCGCCTTTAAAGGAAAGATTGCTGCTGAACATTCATTCTTGTCCCAGCCTTACTAGTCACAGAGTTGTCGTTAGTATTAACATGATGACTTCTGTGGCTCCGTATCACATCTTTGAGTGTTGGAATCTGAAAGAAAAATATTTAAACAAGATTGTAATTAATGAATATACATTAACTCTGTCCATTCTAGTTTTAGTATAACCTTTTTTTGTCTGACAAAGAGCACCCTATTGTCTAATAAAATGACTACCCGCCCGGATCAACTTAAGATATACGCTTCAAGGAGAGTAACTTTCCATGTCCGATCCATCGACCTTACTTGGGTTACCTCCCCTGGGTCTCTGAATTGTCCATATTATGGCAGCCATTTCTCACAGGTGAGCGACTAGACCTTTTTCTGTTGTGTTTTATTTATCTTATCTTTATCCGTAAATGACACGTTAGCGAGGTTCTATGACATGTGAATGTCGTGGGTTCGAATCTTTCAGTAGGATGATTCTTTTCTTGAGACCTTTTCTCAGTTTTCAAACCAGCACAATTTACAAGTCCATATCACTACAGACGGGTGTCGAAACAGGCGGTACCGCCTGATATATCATGACCTTACAGGATCGAAAATATAAAAGAGGATGGGGTTATCAAGTCCCGTATCACCATACACGTACAGGCTCATAGACTTTGCATCATGTATCCCCCAGCAGGCCGTGTCATTCAATATCCTTTTCAGCTGTCTGGGGAACATACTGTAGTGGGGCTGAATCATACTTGCAAACTGACAATATTTTTATCTGCCTGCAGATAACTGGGTACTCATTCACACCTGAGTCGAGTGTGGGGAAATGATTATCTCTCAATGATTCAATATCTATGGCTTCAGCCAGGATTCGAACCCGGCAAGGACCCAACATCAATAGCTTCAGTCATGAAGCGAATCCGGCGAAGGCTCTGCATCAATATCTTAAGCCAGGACTCGAGCCCAGGGTCTCACGATGTCGAGGCCGGCAACCTAACGACTCGGCCACCGACACAAAAGAATAATAAATCAAGAATTTTTCATAAAACTTTGTTTAGAACAAATAAGCGAAGTGATTGTCACGCGAAAAGCGCTGCAAGCCCTCCCAAGTAAAATCAAAACGGGAACTAACTTGACTGCCAAGATGAGGTTACTTCGGTTTCGCATTTGCTGGCGACTGAGCGGCAGGAGAGGGAGTGACGTACCATGGCTCCATAAAGGCCGTACTCCGCCATGATGGAACTCCGGCCCCACGTCTTCTCTGTCTTACGCCACTTGGCTCGTCTGTTTTGGAACCATACCTGGTGGATTGAAAGATAAGATAAGTTATGAGGAAAAAATCAACAAAAATGATACTTTTTAATGTTGATGTACGTCATTGTTGAACAACCCCCAACAACATTGAACAATCTGTTGCTAATTACTAATGAATGTGTTAAGACACAGTAAGATCTTTGCCCCTGGTTGTCCTTACATTCGTGGTCATTTCAATGCGGGCTCAATGTGCAGCCATAAACGCAGTAGAGCATGCAGGTGTCTATGGGCTTTCAAAGGCTTATTGCTTTATGACATAAAGAGGTTTGGATAACAAAGCATAGAAGGTTATTGTGATAATGCAAAACATGAGAGAACGAAGATGTTCGAGAAGTAAGCAAGTACCCTAAACTGGAAAAGACAATAATGATATGGGAAGCGATGGTGATGACGCGCGGTGCATGGTATGGTGGCTGATTGTTGCGATGATTTGGAAATTCCATTAAATCATAGAGCAATGTTAACATCTCATCAAACAATAATGGCTATAACATTTACGTGAATGAATTTGATACCTAAACGTACAATGGACGATACAATCGGGGAAGTGTTAAAACCATTGTCCTTGTAGAAACTTTGATATAAAATAACGAGAACATTTACTTTGCCCCGGCCATCATAATCTGCCCCAAACAATAAATATGTATTCACTAGTTTTGATTTTTGATAGCAATTAGATGTAAATGTGCCACTGCTTACCAATAAACGTAAGTACTGACAAGATTAATATCTAGGTTCAAAGCGTGTTCCCAAAAAATATGTTTTCTAAAAAAAGAAACCCCACAGAAACGACTTTTTGGAACGTGACTTCGGTTTGGACAGGACATTGTTTTGTTCAGCAACACGATACAACGCGGGGAAGCGAAGTTATGTAACATCATTGTATTTATATTCCTGAAATTCGGTTGTTGACAGGTGGGTGTAGTTCACTAACGTTTCGACAGTACCAGGATAATAATATGACAAATTTAATAGCAATACGAATTTCCGCTCCATTGCATCAATGAATGACAGCAACATATTTAAATTATCTCTATTGCTAGTGTGTTTAACATCAATTTACGTTCAGCGTATGCAACATCTTACAGTCAACTTTCCGTGTTGTCGATGTCGTCATCCTCTGACCATGCATCTTTCAAGAGCCCTTTGTGTGTGTGTGTGTGTGTGTGTGTGTGTGTGTGTGTGTGTGTGCGTGTGTGTGTGTGTACATCTGTCTGATACAACAAGAGCAAACACTTGCACATTTCAGACCATCTTTTACACAACTGCAGCGACTAGTTGAGCACATAGGGTTACATGTACAATAAGTGACGACTGCCAATGGCTTTTCAGGAGAAGGGGTAGTTTGCGATCATGGTAGCCCCCCTCAGCACCGACCATTTTTTTCATGTGCGTTTTGTTGGGCTGCTCTTGAACTCGATAGTAAAATTACCACGAAGACCTGATTTCATCTTGGATATTGTCAGGCTGGTCCTTGATATCGTTTGCATGTCCAGCATGATATGTGGCAGTATAATTATTTATTACCCTTTTCTCGTCGGGGAGAATGGCATTTGACTGAGGTAATAGTGTGCAACGTTTGTCTGGCCCGATAAGCGTTCAAAGATCGATGGTAATTTACACAAATTATCATCTGCTGTTGACTTGAGGTCAATGATCGGCGAGAATTTAATCTTAAAATCGTGATGTCACCTGCTGTCAATAATTAGTAATGTAGATTCGACAACCTCAACCCAACTATATCTAAAGTCAAAGTAACACCCCCCCCCCCCTCCCCAAAACAAAAACAAAAAGTAAAAACAAGACAAAAACAAATTATAAAAGAATCATTGATTTTACCTAGCCGGATGTAGCTGACGTAAATCATGTCTGATTTCCGTGTGTAATTTTTATCAACCTCCTTATCAGTTGTCTGTGTGTGAGCCAGCAACAATTTCGAATTCTTGACGTCAGTCAGTGGGTGGCAAAACACCATATGTGTAAAGCCATGTTAGCGAGTCGAGTAATTGCTCTTTATCAATAACGAAGATAGATTCAAAGATATGAGATATGAAACAAGACAATAACGTTTTAATAGTAGATCTGCGATAAGCAACACACACGCTTAAGACAGGACTGGCTGATTTTGATTTTGACTGATGTTTGCAAAGGCAAAGAGCTGCCCATATCTGCTGTTTCGTTCACAACTATATAAAAAAAACGATTCTCAAAATATTATTTCAAAATCCATTGGGTTCTAGAATAATACAATAATAAAATGCCTGTGGCACTGAAGAATCCTTTTCTTAGAATTAAAAGATGCATTGTTCAAAAGACGTAAGCTCTTGTTGTCACAAGTGAATTATAGGAGGAATGCGTCTTGGAAAGGAAAATATATCCACAACAATATTGCAGTTTTTTAATACAGTTTCATCACAGTATTCATATTCTAGTCCTTATTTTAGCCATGTTGTACCCAAGACGTTATGCTCAGAGAGCCCACTACATGATAGGTATTCTACACTCACCTTAAATTGAAAACCGACTACAGTTGACTTCGGATATTCAAATGTAGCCAAACAAATGGGGTCGACATAATATCATAATTGGTATCCCATGTGGCAGAGGGAAATTGATTATCAAACAAGGATGTTGATTTCTGGACAATATTATCATGAGCGTCTGCGAAAATCGACTTAAACAGCGTCGATTTGCATTGAGTCGACTATTTTCAATCTGACCTATCACTATAAAGACATCCGACTGTTTTATCTGACATACATAATATTATGATACATCTATAACCATAACTTAGCGCCACAATTAATTGAAAGACGAAAGAAAAACATGAAAAAAACCTCACAAACAATTAATGGCAAATCATAGACCCTAATAAATGTTTTATGAGAACAACAATAATTATATTATGATATAGTATTGACTCAGGCTGGGTTTGTGTGAGCAGACACGGTGTCACAACCATATTAATTACTGCTTCCTGTGGACTACGTGTTATGCTATGATCATTCTTTTTTGAAAAATGCGAACCAATTACCGAGATCGCGCATTGGCCAATGAAGTCAATTAAAACCAGTGATAATTGTGTGCATCGGATGTTCTATAGCAGATCCCTTTCTCCGCGGTCAGTGTCCTGATAAATACCGGCGTCTGTTTGTCACTGTCGATCATCACGTAGGCCATTTTGGGTGTTGAAAACATTAAATGATTAAATGAAACACACCAGGTGACAGTAACGGTGGTTATGATAGAAATTCACGACGACAGTAGTGATGGTGGTTATGAAACTATCTGACTGATCATGGCACTGGTAATTCAGACGGTTGTCGCGAAGCTGACACGCAGGTTTACATAAACTATCCCACTGGATATGTTGGTCTAGTAGACAGAATGATAGTGGGATAATGTAACAGTACCGATGAGGGACAAGAACAGAAAATAGAAAAAAGATTGTCGTCGACCGGGGGAATCGAACCCCATGCCTGCCACGGCAACTACGCCTCGCCGTGAACAGAAAAACCAGCCCGTTACCTCTGGACAAACTAAGAACGTTCCATTCGAAACTACATAGCATTCATGAAAAGGGATGGCGGCATAGCTCAGTCGGTAGAGAGTTGATCTGCTGTTATCGGCAAGGCGGTGTTGGAACTGCAGGCATGGGTTCGATCTTCCCCTTCGACAATCATTTTTCTATTCTTGTTTATTGTCTCTCACTGGCAGGGCAACATTTCCCTTCTATTATTCATGGACATGTATAGTTTTTAATTGTGAATTTTCCAAGAGTGGACATTCCAAAATTACTACAACTGCTGACGGAAAGAGTGAGGTTGTGCGTTTGACAAGTGACTGGAGTAAAATGATAAATTGTAATATATCTAAAGAGGTTCACACCAAACAAAGGAGAAAAGGGGGGGGGGGGGGTACCATTACATCTTCTCTCCTCGTCTTATCAGCGTGGCCCTCATTCTGTTCTTTGAAAAAGGTGGCGGCAAAAAAATAATTGTTTTTATTCAGTCAGTCAAACGACCACACAGTCAGCACGTCTGCCAGTCAATTATTTGGTCAGTCCGCCAACAGCACCGAGGCGACATGTGACGTGACGCAAAACCTCGTATCTGAAAGGCGAGTAAAAAAATAGTATGTGCACGATAACGCCCATATTTATTTATTTATTTATTATTTTTTGGGGGTGTGGGGTGTGGGGGGGGGGGGGGGGGATTCTGTAATCGCAATATGTTGACTAGTTCTTTTAAGATTTAAAAACTTTTATCTAATGAATACAAGGCACCAAAAAGAATAAAACGGCTGGAATTTTAGAATAGCGATTGAAATATTCATTAACCGACGTTATCAACTTTTCGCATGCCGCTAGTTAAATCACTTTGGCACTCTTCATCAGTTTTACAACTGCCCAAATCTTGCACCAGCTAGCTGGCACCTCTACAATGACCCATTTCGAGTCGAAACACTTGAGAGTGTCAAGGGTCAATAAAAGTCTCAATGCACACGGCGCTCATATCGAAATATTGTGCATGTCGTCCCACACGGGCTATCCAACTGAAGAGTCGGCAAATTGATATTATATCGATTTTATACATAGTTGATCTGTATATAAATGTACATGTAAAAATGTAAATAGCGAATTCACATAGCGCTCAACTTCTACACTGGAGTGCCCAGCGGCGCTTTTTAATGTAAAACAATTATAAAATACAATACAAAACAAAGCATACGTAATAAGGTTAAAAATACAAATTACGATTCAAAACATCGAGTGTAATTTCGGGTGAAAAAGAAAGTATATCATGCAGACAGTAAAAGTTTCAAAAAAAGTGGCGATTAATTCATAGTATGATAGACACGGAGACATATTAAACATTGAAAGTTTTCAGTGAATCTCTTACATTTTGACTTATGATGATATATCATGAGTTTAATTTATACCATGTCGGCATATCGATAAATCATTATATCGATAAGGATCAGCCCAGAAAGGGCGTCGCTCATGCAGAGCGATGCGGTGGGTCACTCGAGCGTCACAAAAGAGGAGGAAATTGATTATTCAATTAAATGGACTAAGTGAGAGGGTGGGCGGAAATTGGAGTGTGTGATTGAGAGAGGTGCTGCATCCGAAGATGACACTGATATAACAATGGCTGAACATGTCGAGAGCTGCAATTAATCAATCATTGATAGCAGAATGTCTGGGCTTGTGAAATAGAAAGGTGAAAAGTCCCTTTGTGTATACGTGTGTGTGTGTGTGTGTGTGTGTGTGTGTGTGTGTGTGTGTGTGTGTGTGTTTGAGTTTGTGCGTGTGGGAGGGTTGATGGGTGTGTTGGTTGTTGGATATTGTGTGTGTTAGAGGGAACAATTAATGTGGTTCTTTCATTTATCTGTTAACCTGTTGGTTTGTTACATTGGGTGCGTGCATGTGTGTCTGTGTGTGTGTGTGTGTGTGTGTGTGCGTTCGCTCGCGCGCGTATGTGTGAGTGCGTGAGTGTATGTGTAAAAGGGGGGGGGGGGAGGGTAGGTTGGTGTTATAATATTCCCTTACAGAGACATGAATTGAAGCGAACATTAACAACTTTATTATTACGCAATAGCTAATTGTTTACAGACAACCAACATCTGCTGCCTCCCAACTATACCATCCCATCCTCATCGAACCAAGGCTTCAATATAATATACTGTAGTCATAACCAGCTATGTAAATCACAGGCCGACATTATGTTATCTCAATAATGAGAATGTTAACAAAAGTTGGAACACGCACTTAGAATTAATAGATTATTATCACGAAAGTGGGTGTGGGTAAAAAGGGGGGGGGGGGGCAGTGGCCGAGTTACTAAGGTGCCGGCTTC
>JARDUL010085319.1:0-11579 GCA_030265205.1 Dirona pellucida | reverse complement strand
TCTCTCTCTCTCTCTCTCTCTCTCTCCCTCTCTCTCTCTCTCCCCCTCTCTCTCTCTCTCTCTCTCTCTCTCTCTCTCTCTCTCTCTCACACACACACACAGCCGTTTACACTACTTCATATAAACAACACCAGCTTATAATATAATATTGTCGCAATTATTCAATCTGTCACACGTCATAATTTAAATGTAACAGTAACAGCAATTATGCCAAGGACGACCAAACGCAACCTTCGCGTCCACCCTGAGAAAGATCCTAAGAAAATATTGACAACTAAGAATGAGAGATTAAAGAGCACATCTCGCTAAGGCAAATCACACTGCAGCCAAGGCAGAAAAGCCAAGTAGCTAAAACTCTCAAACGTTTCATTACAAGCAATAACACACACACACAAAAAATCCCAGAAAATAATTTTAACATTGTCAAAATTGTATAAAATCAAATATAATGTAGCGCAGAAAACTCTAACCGCGCCCATATTCACAGTCCCTACGTACACTGTTGTTGGCATATTTTTGGCAGTCTTACTTGCCGTCCTTCAACATTGAATTCTACTCAAAACATAATTAGTCGAGTAAAAGTAATTCCATCCATGATGGCACAACTTTGTTCGAGATGCCTGTGTTGGGTGTTTGAGACAAACGTGTTGCTAATACTAATACAATGAAAACAGAAATGTAACCAGAGGACTGTTCGAGATTTATAGCGAAGGGACAGGATTCCGGACAGGGGCACTAGCAGTGTGGTTTGGATCATCAGACAGTGGGGATTAATTCTACAACTGTCTGACGAACCAAACCAAGCTGCTAGTCCCAAATTGTCTGGTGTCCTGTCCGTCCTTAGTCCTGTCCGCCCACTTTACTTGATTTGGAGATTTGCATGTTTGAGATTTGTGTACTGCATACGCTGTAACTGTAAATGAAAATGTTTCTGTTTTGCTAGTTGTCCAACCCCTGTTATATTCTACATCAGTAAACAAAGTATCGTTTTTCTGACATTGACTTTGACATCCCACAGAACACACGGCTTCCAAACTACCTGCATGAGATATCATTATTATTACCTTACCTAACTGTTCGTTTTAGGGTTTCTGTGTTTGTTAGATGACGAAGGTGAGACCCGAAACGTACTTTCTTTTGTAACACCTGGAGCTATACCATTTTATTTTTTTTGTATATACCTCTTATTTGAAATCAGTGTGGAGGCCCACTAACATAGTCACAAATCACCAGCAGGCAAATGCACAAGAACCGACCATTATGGATCAGGAAATTAAGTCAAGCATTGTTTATGAGTCATGACAATTGTGTTCGGTGTGAACTATTTGGTGATGTTATTTCAGTCTAATTGATGTCTACTTTAGTCGACATAGTAATCAATCATAATAAACTAGAGAATAATAACAAATCTAACAACAATATTCAATTGTGGCATTTTTAGAAACCGTTTTGACAAGATTTAATAGGCTCAATTCAAAGCTTTCTGCCAAGGAAACCAAGGTATCAAATGACACTCACTCCACAGAGGGCAAAATAAATAATGATAATACACAAATGACACTTTGTTCAAGCTCATGATGTCAGTCTTCAGTGCTAAAAACTGAAAACATACTTCATGGAACCAAGATTTTGAGACGGCATGCAAACACATTCCTGCACTGCCAGAGAAATAGAATACTGTCCAGAAAATTAATCCTTCAAATATTTCAAGCATTGTTTCCCTCCGAAGTGGGTTCTCCTGAGCTGATACTGTCTCCTCTGTCGACTTCATTGACCCTGTCCGTTACCTTTTCACCAACACAAATTATCCCTTCTCCCGACTTACCAGACTCAATATATTTCTCATCTGTGGCAACGTCCGTGTTTTTTTCTGCCGCGTGAGTTCTGGTATGTTTTTTCAAGTGGTCACTTCGTCTGAATTCCTTCAGACAGACGGAACATGTATAACGTTTCTGCTGTGTGTGAATCTCCATGTGACGTTTCAAATCGCTCGTCGTGTTAAATGCTTTATGACACAGAGTGCATTCGAAAGGTTTTTCTCCGATGTGGCTCCGCATGTGCCGCTTCAAATTACTACTGTGGTAAAAGTCTTTGTTGCACACTCCACAGTTGTAAGGCATGTTACCTGTGTGAATTCTCATGTGATTTGCTAGTGTACCGCTCTCAGCAAACGACCTAAAACATGTAGTACACGTGTATGGTTTCTCACCGGTATGTGTCCGCATGTGGGCAGTCAGCTCATAACATCTTTTAAATGCCTTGTCACAAACAGAACATATGTGATGTTTTTCCCCCGTATGGGTTCGTATGTGAACTTTCAGGTCATATGGTCTCGTAAAAGCCTTCTCACATACAGAACACGTGTATGGTCTTTCCCCTGTATGGCTGCGCATGTGAATTTTAAGTTTATAATTGGTATTGAAACTCTTGTCGCACAACAAACACTTACACGGCTTTTCACCTGTATGGACACTCATATGCTGGGTTAAGTCATTGACCGTGTTGAAACCTTTCTCACAAACTGAGCACAAATGCGGCTTCTCGGTTGAGTGAGTTCTCATGTGTGTTGTTAAGTTACTGTTCTGAGCGAAGGCCTTGTCGCACAGCCGACATATATGTGGTTTCTCCCCAGTGTGAATTCGAATGTGTTTAACCAACGCGCTTTTTCCTTTGAAACCCTTGGTACATATTTGACACACATGTAATTTCCCTCCCATGGGATTGTTTGTGTTGTCAGTATAGCTTGATTCCACCCCTGTAAATGAAAAAGAGAAGAAACCATGAGTGTGGGATATATCATATAAAAAAACATGACATGCCCTCCCCCTTTGCACTGAGTTTCTATCAGCTTATTTTCAGGCAACTTAAAACGATAGTCACGTTAATTGTACAGTCACCTAGATATAAATTTAAATAGTAAAAATGGGTTTATAGTCCAGCATCCCAGTTCAAGTGCAGGCTCATTGACTTTACATCATTTATCATCCCCCAGCAGGTCCCTCTCAACTCCATGTAGTGCATACAGTACAGCAACCAGTCAGGTGCATCATACTAACACACTGAAAATATCCGTCTCTGAGTAAAGCGTCTTTCCCATGGACTTACCTGTGTCAGATTGTTCATGATGCTGCTGACCATGTCCTGCCATTTCGACTCTATGGTTTTGCCGAGAATCAGGTCCAGCCATGAAATGTGATTCCACTTTCGTAAATCGCTAAGGGGAACAAGGGGTAGACAACAGGGCAATATTAATTTGATTATCAAAATAGTGAAAATATACTAATATAGGTCGATAAAGTTACTCCTGTAACTCTATATTTCCACTCAATGTTTACATAGCTTCGGCAGGACATTATTGAGCAGTGGCCAGACTCAGTAGAGCATCCTCTTTTTCTTGGTAAGAATGTATGTTTGTTTACAGAGTCCCCTTTATACTGTAGAAAGCGCTGTAGGGGCCAGCCATATGTCAAGCTCTCAAAGGTGTAAATGATGAATGGAAGTAGATCCAAATGTAAATGAGGACTACACCACTCATCACCTAACACATGACTCTACATCAGGAATATATGTCGAGCAGGTGATGAACCCACCCAAGTATGAACACTTTTACCAGTAAATTGGACAACAATATAGCATGAGGCCATACATTCCACAGACAGACGCTTTGCTGTCACTGTAGTGATTCCTCCTCCGTTGGGGCTTGTCATTAATGTACCAACTCTAAGACACTGAACAAAATCCATGCCAATAGTAGTGCACAGTGTTTGAAAAAATGTGACAGATTTGCGAAAATACATGAGACGTGGTCTGCAAGTAAAGAGAAGAAGAAGAAGACGAATAGTATGGGCTCAAGTCTGGCTTTTAGGTATTGCATTGATATCCTTGTGAAAGATGCTTTACTTCAATTGGCTCACTCGACAGAGTTGTAGAAATGGGAACCAGCTGACAGTTGAGCAAGGAATCTGCAATAGACCAGCCCCCCGATCCAGAGGGGGACGAGACGTCAACGCTTCGCACTATGTAAACAGGATAAGCATTGGCTCTATGGGTCAAATGGCTCTCCAGGACATTGTTTTGATTTCATTAATTCACAAATAATAGATTGCATTTTATGTTTTCGACGGGGCAGCCACAGCAAAGTGAGCTATCAATCGAATTCATTTGGCCTGTCTAATCCGTTAGGGAATAATAATAATAATAATAATAATAATAATAATGAAGAAGAAGAAAAAGAAGAAAAAGGAGGAGGAGGAAGAGGAGGTGGAGAAGAAGAAGAGAAGAAGAGGAAAAAGAAGAGGAAGAAGACGAGGAAGAAGAAGAGGAAGAGGAATAGGAAGAAGAAGAAGAAGAAGAAGAATAAGAAGAAGAAGAAGAAGAAAAAAGAAGAAGAAAGCAGAGGAGGAAATAGAAGGAACAAGAAAAAGAAAGACATGAAGGTCTGTCGACAACCATCATAATAATTCAAGTAAATAACAATTATAACAACAAATAAAACCATACAAACTAAACATATCGACAACCTACATTTTTGTTTGAGAAGAAAGACTCGTCACTGTCATAATCGTCCATTCTTGAATTCACATAATGAGTGTGATGAATTTCGGATGGGCTGTTGCTATAAGCCACATGATCCTGTTCCATTTTTATTCGATCAGGAACGTTGCTTCCCAAGACACTGTCTGTACGATGGTCAATCTCTGAAAAATGTAATTTTGTGAAATAGATAAAAATGTATGTTCATAACTGAAGTGACTAATTTTTCCGTTTACACTTGCGTTGTCACCAGTTTTTGACGCAAATACATTCTGGTTGCCAACCACTCTATGGAATATCTGAAAAATTGCATGTCTTGAAAAAATAAAATCTTAACTCACAAACTAAAAGAACATATGTTGTTGGAATTATTGTTGCTTACTTCGTCTAAACTGAAGTATTTATGGTTTATTCATTGTAATCCACTTGAAAATAATAATAAATTCATGCAGTGCCTAATAGTGGCATTTTACACCAGGAAAGGTAAACTGATTATATCACTATAGACAGTTACTAATGCAAATAGATTATATATTAAGATTGCATGCTCATCATGTATGTACACAAAATTATCCGTATAAACACATCAGATAAAGAATATCAATAGTCATAGTGACTCCTGGTGAAAATTTCTAAAACAAATGGGCAAACAAAAATTTATATCTTAATGTCGCTAAAATTCACTCTCACCCATTATGAAAAAGTTTTTTGTCTTCAAACCTTTCTTCAAAGTATAGAAATTGTCGCGTATAGTTTAAAAAATAATAGTGCTACATAGACATGGCGCTTTACAATGAAAGGATTGGTATATATATTTTCTTGGTCAGCACTTGACACAAATTGCCAGCATACACACCTGTTTCTGAGAGTCGGTTATGGTCATCCCTGACGCCTTCTACCTTTACGTCTTCATCGTCATCTCTGGACGGTCTCCGCCTGTCTAGAACTTCATTTGCTTGCTCAGAAGTAATTTCACACTTCTGAAACAATAAAAATACACAATACATTAAGTCAATGGTTTCAACACAGGGCAAGATGGCCGAGTGGTTAGGACAGTGGCGAAGATTGTGGGTTAGAATCATATCCCATTTACCTCGCTGTTTTTCTTGGGCAAGAATCTTTGTATTCCAATCACCTCACTCGACCCAGGTGCAGAAATGGGTACCATCTTACAACTGGTGAAGTAATATGTGATAGACCAGCATCTTATCCACAAGGGTGACATTGTCACTCTGTCCGCTTCATGCCACGGAAACCAGGAAAAGCACCGGCTCTATAGGCCTCAAAGCTCTTAAAAACTTTACTGAGAGTAGATGAATAGGGAGTGGGCATTGTTGGTATATAACGGAACAATAGTAGTAGTTGGAAAATGTTCAGGGGTGTAGTAAATGCCAAGCTCAAAAATATATTCTGAAAACTGCATAAGGGAAATATAATTTTTTGTTCGGAAAATGGTGTGTGTTCTGTGGGTTTACATATATATCGTTTTTGATGGGCCGGGCACATCATGTCGTATTGTTCATATAAGACTGTTTTTAACAGTCCAGAATTGTTGCTCTCTGTGCAGCTGCTGCAGCTACTAAAATGTCTGTTCTAAATAAATAGACCAAAACTTGATATAGTATACGATCATTGCAAAATAATGGATGACCTTAAAATATTAATAAAAATTTATTACTTTTCAATCTATTCTGAGGGCACTGAAAAAATCTTAAATTTCTAATAAAATCTTTAATATTTACATCCTTGAATGTTGCAGCGCCAGTTAATAAAAGACAAAAATAGAAAAAAGATGGCATAGCTCAGTTGGTAGCGAGTTGGCCTACTGTTAGAATTTCCTTTCATTCTCGTTGTCAAACAAAAGGATAGTGGAGGGCTCAATTAAATGGTAAAATAATTATTTCAGGTAATCTCAAACAGAGACTACAAAAAGAATGAAATAAACGTAGGGATATAAGAATCAGAAAAGAAAAAAAACCAACATACAATTTTTTTGGAGACGGCTGTCTGTAATGGTTGCCAACAGAAGATCTTAGGAGGCACCCCAGACCCATCGCCCGCAATGGGTAAATTGTCATCAATTTCACATGGACTGTCAATGGTGGATGAATCAGATGCTCTGCCAACTCCAGCCATTTGCGCTTGATGAGAATGTGGAAAGCTGCTTGAGATATGATTACTACCTTCAAAGTCTTCTTTTTGTTCTTCATCATCTGAATCTGACTTTGATTGATGGCAATGTTTCCTTGGAGGAAGGTCGTCCAATTTTGCCAAAACTTCTCCATTGGCTTCACAAGGTTGACTGCTAGCTGACACAGATCTACCGCTATCGTCACTCCCAGAGTCAGAATTATTTTTCTCGCCACATTCCTCCATTACTGTCTTCCCTTCGTCTCTCTCTGAACTCTCTGATGAACATTCTTTGGCCTTGAGTAGTGTATCGACGAAGAGTGGACGCTTGGCATTGGCAGCCACTCGAGGATCAGGTTCCATTTTTCTTTTAAGATTAAAATTCTAGGTGGTAATGTCAAACTGTTGCCTAATATTACACACTAGCCCAGATTGGGTTTCTTTCTTTCTATTCAATGACCATTCTCGTCACATTCACTCATGATAGTTGCTCCGGAGACACTCTCTCGTGTTCTCATTTTATGTGCATTCTTCGACTTTCAAATTGAAATTGAAAAAGTACAGAATACCTGAAAGTTAAAAAAGAGGGATAAAAATGAACTCAGTCAAAATTTGATACCAACAGACAGGTTGAATAAAATGATTAAAAAAATATAAATTGCCTCTATACTTTCCCACAAGGGCACTTTGGTTAGGGTTTAGAAAAAAGACCAATGAATTATGTGTGGGGCGTGTGTAGTGAGTTTTTAAAAAGAAGCCGATATTTTGACCAAGTAATTGACAGAGTTTTTATATATCCCGTTTAGTGGCAAAACTATTATAATGGATCTATTATATAGACATCATGTATTGTATAAACACTGGCGCATAGTCCTAGTATAGTGCCTTTTGTCATGGAAATGCTCACAACAATCATACACATAAAATATGTAGCCGGCTGAGAACTGAGACCGACCCTAGCACGGCCATCGCTTTCCTGTGTAATCGTCCCAGGTGCAGGACGTGTCTCTACTTGAGTGACCACCGTACCATTTATTTCCCTGAGAAAGAATGGACCATTCTGCATCCCTTTACATGCACGAACCGGAATTTGATTTACGCCGTCCGTATCCACCACCATCTATCTATTTCTTCGTTCTATCTCCCCACCACGCTCTCTCTCTCTTGCTCCCTCTCTCTCTCTTTTGTTCACCTACTTTGCCTTGTATTATCTTACATTTTCGTAGTATTTCTATTTCTATTTCTATGTAATAGACTATATATTTTCTACTTTTCTTTTTTGTTTTTTTGGACTTTTTTTGTTTTTTCTTCTTCTATTCTGTTGTTGGATTCTATTAAGTATATCTTGTTATGTATTATTAAGTTTTTATTAATTACTATGTATTAGCTATTATTTATTATTATTTATATATATTTTTATTTTTTCTTCACTTTCTTTAGCACTTCTTTCGCTAGTTGGTTTGTATTTCTTTTTATTTGTACCCCGCCCTCCCTCGACCCCACATTTCACTTTGGGGCTAGCGAGGTCGATGCGACGACCTTGTATGACGACACCAAACGTGACGTGTGCCCACCTGGTCCTCCCTCCCCTCCTCTCCCCTGGGAGCTTTATTTCTTATTTTTTATTTTCAGTTTTAGTTGGTCGCCCGACCGCACGGACCATATTTTTCTGACTGTTTGAGCTATCGTACATTTGTGTTTTGTGTTTTTTGTAGTTTGTTTGCTGATGAAGGGGAGACCCGAAACGTTCCTTGTTTTGTTACATGTCTATGATTTGAAGCTATACCATTCTCCCTTGTTTTTTAACACCTCTTTTATTTGGATTTTTAGCTTCTGGCAGCCCTCATTCCTCCTACACATAAAATATATCACATTATGTTTATATAGAGATTCTAATAAATAGTGAAGAAGTATTTTGTGTCCTTTGCTGGCATTACGACCTTTCACTTTTCGCTTTGTATCAAATTTGCTTTTTTATCCGATAACCTGGTGTCATTTTTAAGCTGTTTTAAGTGAGAAGTGTGATTCCTCCCCCAATTTACACCTTTTGACATGAAAACAATTGGTAACCGGTAAATGTACAGTTTGTTTTAGATGTTTTTCCACCAGTTGTAGAGCATCATAATTGTTCATTTCCATACGTTCAAGTAATAGTTTGTGTTAATTTCTATATTTGTATAATATATATCCTAATCTTGTGCACGAAACCCTAATTATTATTTGTTAACCCTAACCTGATATGATTGGTCTTTCAATACTAAATAAACACAAACATACATTATGCCCATAGAACAATCTAAACTAAAGAGTACATTTTCAATTTGCCAATACAATGTCTCTATACATTATCATACATAAAATAAAAGCACGACGCTGACTGAGAGTTAAGTTTGTCATAATTATATCTTTGTCTTTTTATATATTGATTGGCTTAAAATTCTTATATTTTTATAAGATTGATGATATCATGGCAATTTACCCACAGCTTGGCTTCTCAAACTCAATCTGTCATTTATTCATTATAATTATAATTATAATTATAATCATCATATAATCATTTAAATCTATTATATTTACAATCTCTGTGCCTAGTTCAGACCAGTGTCCCCAATCCGACCGCCGATCACTTTTTGTTTTCGCTTTATTAACTACAGCGTTTTTTTGTGTTTGATACACATTCAGAATTCAGGTTTTGCTTTGACTTTGATCATTCTTCTTGATAAATCATTAAACTTGAACCTGTCATCTGTTCGAAATTGAGTCGAAACAGGGTGGTCGGACTGGGGACACTGGTCGGAACTTTTCACAGGGACTTAGATTTAGTAGATGACTAGACTTAGACTTGACTAGTAGTAGACTAGACTAGCCTGGCCAGCTTTATAATTTATTGTCTCTAGTCAGTGTCCAGGCCCAGGTCATTGAATTTTGAGGCAGAGAACTTACTTTTATAATTGTCAACGTATTGTTTCCACTCAAAAAAAAATCCTATTAGCTTCACTATCAGTGATCAGTATCAGCAAGGGGGGTAGGGGTCTTCGTCTTCAGTAAGTAGCAAGAAGGGCAAGGCAAAAAAAGGGTGTGGGCGTGGGGGCACTCTGACTCTGGGGACCTGGGGGGGGGGGGGGGGGTGTGTGAAGGCGAAGGATTTTAGTAGTTTAGATTTATTAACTAATACTAATTTAGTAACTTTTCTTGCTACAAAACTACAAACTGTTATAGTGATAAACGGCTCAGCCCCCCGAGACATGACACCATCAGTATGAAGTATGATGATGCAGATCACCTGCCGGACTTTGCTCGAACTCACTCAAAACTCAAGTTCAAGTCAAGTCGTCTGTCTCTTCTGGCTGGTGAGTCCGTCCAAAACAACACATTCAATTCCTTTCTAGACTCTAGATAAGCCAGCCTAATTTTCAAACATCATAAACTTACCTCGCGCAATGCGCAATCAAATATATCTCTTGTATGTTTCTTTCGCAAGAAGAAGCTAGAACTAGAAGTAGAAGGTCTTTCCAGTTTCTTTGATAGAATTTAGACCGACAGGTGCTCGGCAGTTTCAAACATTAAAAATGTGGACCACGAAACGAGCACAAACGAAATATCATTAAAGTCAATATTCTTTAAACACAGCAAATTTGCATTATCAAAATCGTATCTTATATGCTATCGTAAAAAGCAAAAGGTGAGATGTATGACAACAGATTTTTTGCACATTATAGAGACCCGTTGCCAAACAATAATGGATACGTTTCTGGCTTTTCCGTTTCGGCTTTTTACACAGTTCATGGTATGCTTGCTTGGTATAGGGGCCTAAGATAGATTGTCAAAACCAACATTTCCAGTCACCATGGTTCTTGTTACCCACCGTGAAAAAAAATGTAAAAGAAATAAAATAAAATAAACAACAAAAACAAAAACAAACAAACGCTGGACCCTTAGATCCACGATTACTGTAACCACTCGACTGACTTAATGCTCTTTTTTCAGTGGGCAATGGGCACTGGTATGGTAAGCCCCCCCCCCTCTGTCACGGTGGTGTCTATGTTAGTCCAGCTCTTTGTGGTATCTACCCGTTATTCTCTTTACATTTAGGCCCTACATTTCCACAGAGTAAAATTGACGCTGCCCCCCCCCACCGCCCCCTTTGTAACGTGTCCATAATACGCAACTTTGAATGCTTTTATTATGTTTTTCAAACATACCTAGTTCATGGTCTGGCGACATCTTACGTTGTAAAATACTGACAGCACAAGCGAGGAAGGAAAATACATGTACATGAAAGCCGAACATTGTTTCTTTCATTAACTGACTTTATCAACACAAAAACTGCACAAAATACGTACATCTACAACGATGGCCAGACCCACACCACTGGCGTACAAAAGAACACAGTGTACAACATCAAACTAGTGACAATCTCAGCTATCATCTTACAATAGAATGATCGTAGCGCTACACTCAATAACAAACGTTGCCCTAACAACGGGATGACAAATCCGTAACAGAGTTTCCATCTTTATAAATTGTGTCTTTGCTGTGTCAACAACATGTCTGTGAATGTCTTCGTCGCTGCGTCCATCGTCTGTGAGACATAGAAATCAGATACATTCAATTTGTTCAACATTCATTCACCTCCATAACCATTGATTGCATGACAATTTTTGTGAATGCTCAAAAAATCTTCACCGTTTGGATTCTTTCCAAAACGTAGGGAATACGAGGAGGGCCATTTCAATGCTATGCAAGTTCTCATTTTGCATAATATATCGATGATTCAATATCGTTTTCCACTTACGTATGTTGCAGAGTATTCACGGTCCTTAATTAGTAAGATCAGACAGAAGCAAGCAAAATTCACAGGGCATGTGATGAGAAGGGAGGGCATGGAAAATCTGACAACAGGAAAAATGGATGGA
>JARDUL010085208.1:0-10009 GCA_030265205.1 Dirona pellucida | reverse complement strand
GATCTTGATGACCAAAATACAGGCTGATGCAATGACCAAAATACAGGCTGATCTTGATGACCAAAATACAGGCTGATGCAATGACCAAAATACAGGCTGATCTTGATGACCAAAATACAGGCTGATCTTGATGAAACAAAAATTATTTTGCACAACACAATTGATGCAGTATTACGAGGAGAAACATTGGATGACCTTGTGGAGAAACCAGAGGGCTTGAGTATGCAGTCTAAGACTTTTTACAAGACAGCTAGAAAGACCAACCAGTGCTGTGTGATTCTATAACTGAGAGTGGCTCATGATACATTCATTTAAATTACTCGCAATAAATCTTTACAAAACTGGACAGGATACAAGAAGAGGTGGTCATCTTTCACTTCACTTCACTTGTTAAAAACATTTATATTCTATTTTTAGTCCTCTTTATTTAACATTCAACTACTACAGACTCATGTTGACATTTTTTTTGTTACCATAAGAATTTTAATTATTGGTTGTATGATATGTAAGTTGTTTGAATGAGGCTTCACAACATTTTTAATTGTGGATCAACATTACTCTAAAATAACATTTTAACATGATTTGCTTTGAACACTGACACAAACAAACTTTGTTTCTTGTATTTGTTTGCGATAGTAAGTCTTCCTAGCTTCATTCTTTTGTTTCCCCCGCTCGGATACCACCATCATTTCTTTTAAAAACTCTTCTTTGACTTGACATTTTAACACGTGTCCTCTGAGGACTCTAATCTCTAATGCTTGTTTGATAGTGATTTGATTTATATGTCAACATTGTAAAATTCATTTTTCTGTCTGAAAATTGATGGTTGTTAAAAGTCAGTTTTGGTTATAGGCTGTCTTGGGGTGGAAAGGGGAAAAAAGGGGGGGGGGGGATTTATATACACCTGTATAGATCAGTACTTATAGACCATTTGATATAAATTTGGACAATGAGCATGCTTCCATTTCTTCTTATTTATATTAATCATTTCTCAAGAGTATGATTCTGTACGATCAGAACTCTTTTATTTGTCTTTTTCTTTTAAAAAAATTATTTTTTTACTTGTTTCATTCTATGGAAAGCATTAATTTCTTCAGTTTTTGAAAACACGAAACTACTGTGCTTTGACATAGTCCATAAAGTAAATCATTTTATCATTGCCATGCAAATGAGCACAAAACACTTGATTGGGTACAAGTTCTATTTTCATCTTCTTTATTCCCGATGGGGCATAACAAATTTGATAAACTAGTGATAATAGACTCACAACATGTTTTCATGTTTTGGACAAAATTGTGTTCTTCATCAGAATTCTCTAGTGTGCATAGTGCATATTTGTGTTTGTCTACAAGTTATCATTACACATGCTGGAAAATTACCTATTATAAATGCTCACTTTTTTATGTTAAAGATACAATAAATTGTCTGGTTGGAGTGTAGCCTTTTGTTTGGACTTTTTGGTACTTGTTTAGTGTTGTTCAGAGTTGATATCATGTTGTGTATAATTTGGTGTCTCTATAAAAAAATATATATCTGGATAGTTATGAAGTTTGATTGAATCTTAATGAGACTGCTAAGAATCTATGTGTCATTAAAAGTGTATTAAAACTGAATCAGCTTTGTGACATCAATGTCACTCAAGTAAAGAGAAAAATGAATGTGCATGTATATTTATATACTATAGTAATGAATGAATTGAATTTGTATCTTGTTTCTTGTATCATAATATAATCTATAATTTGAGTTTTTATTTATACTTAAATATTTGTCCCAGACAGTGGGGAGGTGAAAGAAAAAAAGAAAGTATGTGTTGGAATGAATTATGGGTGAAATATACAGATAAGAGAATGTGAGTTGTGTGTGTGAGAGAGAGAGGTGGACAGACAGTGACAGAGAGAAAGAGAGAGGGAAAGAAACACAGATTCAGAGAAGAGAGCGAGAGAGTTATTGGTTACATTTTGTGGTGTATATCATTCAGTTATATGGTGTTCATTTTGTGTCATATTGTCATGAAGGCTCTCATTGGATCCTCTGCATTCTATTTCTGTAATAAATCTGTGGAGCATATGTAACGATATACTTCTTGATGTTTTATTTTCTTTATTTGCATGATTGAAATTATGTGTGTGTGTGTGTTGTAAGTTGTAAGACATGGTGTGAAGTGTGAAGTGAAAGGCAAGAAGAAGATGTCTTTTGTTTTGTAAAGTTTCAATTTGAAACTTTGAAAAAATTACAAATGTATTATTGAATTTCTTTCTTGCTTGAAATGAAGGAAACCATGAATAAGTAGATGGTCTATTCAGTCTGCTTAATGGATTAGATTTTGTGCCATCAATCTTTCAACATCAGCAATACCAATAACTTAAAAACAATTGTTGGCATTGTCTCAATTAGCTCTGCCTAATTCTTCTGTGCTGCTATCGTTCGGCTCTTTGTCGGGTAAAATGTCAGATGACTTCTGTTTTCATATTCCGGTGCAAATTTGAATGATAGTTTTCCACAATCCATACTGTATGTGAAGGACTTTTAGTGCAAAATAGGTCAATTCCAGTATTGAGATTGGAATCAACGTGACAAGAGGGGTTGTCAGTAGTTAATAATTCATAAAGGAGGAAATTGCTGTATGAAATCCTCACCACTTCAGAAAACAAAGGAAGAGCATAATTCTATACCAATACCAGGGCGTGGTCATACACTGAATTTCAAGAAAACAAGGGAACACATGATTTCATATCCTACTGTTACTTTTACTTTTATTTCAAACACAAGGAATGTATTGAAATGAAATATACCAAGATTATAATAACAAAATTAATTTGGAGCCAACTGGCTTTAACTTAAATTAACAAATTTGTTTAGTTGTATTTTTTTCATTTTTGAAAGATTCTATACCAGTCCATGCCTTTGACTTAACTTTTCACAAAGGCACAATGAAGAGATAGTAATGTTCAATTACGTGGCTAAGTCCAAAGACTAATTATGTCCATTTAATCACATATGATCTTCATTGTCACAACGGCACCACCTTGGAGATCCTTATAAAATCGGCCCACATCTTCAGGAATGAGGTTTTGAGCACATAAATCTAAAGAGTCCTTTAATTTTGCAACCTTTTCTTTAAGGTCCAATGGTATTGCCTTTGTGGTTCAGCAGAGATACATTTTGTATTGTTTATAATGTATCAACGCTACAACTCCTGAGGATGAGTGATAACAGCAGATGTTGTATATTATGTTAAATCAGGTTCCTCACTTTGGCCGAAAGAAAACTAATTGACATCTAAAGGCTAGTTTTTCCCCTGAGGTCTCTTACAGTATAGTCTTTGGCAGATTGTCAGAGGTGTGGCGGTTGATTACATCTTTGAAAAAGCTACTTTTAATCACTAGTATTTTTAAATGATAAGTTCCAATTATGATGTGAAGAATTATTTTTTTTAACATGGCGTCTACATTCTTTTTTCACTGGCTAGAAATATTTGCAAGTCAAACTACAGCATACAAGTCCATGTCGCAATCTTGGCAAGGTTTGCCAGAGTTAAAAAAATTGGCCAAGGCCAGGACTTTAATTTATAATTGGTATAGAATTTTGGTTGTCCAACTTTGAAAATAAAATTATGAAACATATTTTTACAAGCGCTCGTTAAATTGGTCAGAATGGTAATGGGTAGGCTAGGAGGTTCACCAAACTTTCTTATGGTAATCATGTATCCACTTGCTTTAGTAAAGAACTTTGCTCTTCTCACCGAAAGTAAAGTTGCTACTTTTTATGCACCAGATTTGCAGATCAATGGAAAATTATTATCACTGTTCTAGTTCTAGGCATTGGTTTCGATTGCTGCTAACAATATATTGGATTAAATTGCCAGGCACTGCATTCACTGATGAATAGATGACTTCAATATTTTAAGTTCCTGCACTTTGAACCAAAAAATAATTCCATAACTTTTGACAAACCCTTTTAAGAAAACCTTTCTCTATAGAGTAAAACTAATACAAAGTGGGTGAACTCGTTGGTTTATGAGATATTGACAGAGAGAAATTTATGTACAAAATAACTTAAAGCAAACAAATGATTGGCACAACGCTGTCAAGTGATCTGAACTTTCAACAATGGAGTGAGACAAATGCATATTGCTCTGTAAAATAAAACTACAGTACTGCTGTTTGTAAATTGCCTATAGTTTCTAGTTGCATGCTCCATTCTGCCTTGCATATTGATAGCCTTCATGTACTATTGTATGCACATGTGACACTGATACAGTTTGCACACCAGTTGTCCATTTATTTGCTATTTGCACTTTATTTTCACTTGCATTCCTGCATCTAAGTAATCTTGTAAGGCATTGCATCCTAACTGCTGGAATTGTCCAGCTGCCATCTATAACGACTCAGGTCTATGGAATGATATAACCTGATCAACATTTTATGTGTATGAGTAAGAAAAATGTTGATTGTAAATTGTATTGCAATATATTTTGAAAGTTTAAAGCCTTTTGACAGGGTTTTGAACACGATATTGTTCTTTGATGGATTGAGTTTTGCTAGATTTACTTGAGTTTAAGTATGAATATTTGGTTAGAAATTACTCGCACAATATAAGTATTGTTAGTCTAAACAGGTAATGCTGTAGTCTTTGTATCCAATCCTTATATTATTACACTTTAGTTGAGGATGTTTGATTCCTTCAATGCCAAACAAAAAAATGTATGAGTATGTTTCATTCTGCTCACTCTAGGCTGAGAGTGAACAAAAATACCATTCGGTTGTTGTTGCCACAATCTTTGATTGGCAAATAATTATCTCAAGCATAATCCATGATATAATATATCAAAATCATTGTAGATGAAATAGAGAAAAATATACGTGTTAAAGTGTGTTTGGCATTGAAGGGGTTAAAGGACCAACAGGCAATATCTGTTAATTCATTGTTTAGAGCGATTTGTGGCATTGATGAATTATTGTGATCCTGATGAAATAAAATAAAATTGTGGCATATTATAAAATATGCGATGAGTGTCTATAATTTTTGTCATTATGTCATGTCTTACTTTTCTCGTCGTTGGTTTTCATGATGGTTTTTATATTTTTTAAAGCTTGATAATGATTAATCTTAAATCAGGGCTATTCCATTATATTTTCCAGAGGGCCATATTTTCATGAAATTTTGTAGACTATGACGGAGTTCACAACTTTGATCTTGATCTGCCAGATAGGAGTTGGATCTAGGCTGAGCGCTTACCCAAGAACATTAGCAATGAGAAAACATGCCCTGACTTGTAAGCTTGAACTAAGACCAAAGATTGGTGGGTTCTTATCTCAAATAACTTTGCTCGCCATTGACCAAAGCTTTTGTTTTGTTATTTAGTCCAGTCTAAGTTTGGTAACAAATTTACTGGGAAGCACCCTGTCCAGTCCTTCCGTTCTAACAACATTTCATAACAATGGCTGTCAGCAACCTGTTGATATTATCCATTATAAAAAAAGAATCTGAGAATCCCTTAATTTATCCCAGGGAGCTGAGCATACAGAGGAGCAGCCTGTTTGACGCATCATACAGACAATATCTTTGTCTGTAATTGGACACACACCTGAGTCAAGTGAGAAAACAAATATACTGTAAAGTAAACAGTCTTTCCCCCAAGACCTCAACGTTGGTCCTACATTGCCAAAATCTAAACCTGCGGCCTCATGACCTCGAGCCCAGTACAGTAGCCTAGCCATTCGGCTACTTACATTACAACTCAGAAAGGAGATATACACTTGTTGATCCTGAAATTAATGGTATATTCACTATTCAAATACAATATAAGAAGAGGTGTCAGCACTGGCGAGTCAAAGATTAAGATAATATGTCACTTTTGGGAGGGATCAACTTGTTGCCGTCAGCCACTGATAAATCACAGAGTAATTATAAAGAGTTACCTTCCATAGTGGACCACACAGTTGAGTTTTTTGCTGCCCTAAGAAATATAAGTCAAAAAATCAAATACGTAAAATTGCTTTTACTTTGTTTTATTCATATAAGGTGAGTGTACACATTAGTACCTCTGGTATTCTCCAGATAGCATTAAATGGACAAAAGACTTCAACAAATGCGTTTGTCGTTTCTCATATGGATTTTTCTTCGAAATTATTATACTTACAATGACATGACAATTTCAAATGGATAGCAAGACTATTCCAACATAAAGTTTTTAAGTTTTTTAGTTTAACGCCCTTTCATCTTGTTGTCGGGTCACTTGAAAAGGCGGCACATTCTGTTTAAAGTCCATCTGCGATAGGACATGTAAGGCAGAGCCTTGAAAACCCTGATAGGTCTGGAAATCATTCCAGTACAGGATTCAACCCCAGGACCTCCTTGTCACAGAGCGACAATGTTATCCACTACGCCAGAGACACCCCCCCCCCCACATCCCCACACCCCTTTTTTTCCAGTATAGAACTACATAATATGTACAATCTCATCTTGACATACATGCATACAATATGATTAAACATCAAAAAGGACTTTTTAATCAATCTACAACTTCATTCGTCTGCAACAGCACAAAATTTACAACAATCATTTTCATTCGAATAAGTTGAAATGGGAGAGATAGAGCTGCCATACAATAAGAGTGAGACATTACCACGAGCCGCTCACTCAATCCATTTTATTTTTTTAAACATGAAATTGGTTCTTTCCTTAAAACGTTTTGTTCTCTTCGTTTCTTAAAATTCATACACTGCTCTCTTCGATAAGGGTATTATTTACAATTAAATTTGGCAAAAGACAAACAGATCACAACCAAAATTATTCTTTTTACATAGCAATCTGAATAGGTATGTATAAATATAATATATGTGTGCAATTAGCTCCATGATTCTGTGCAACATTTGGGGGGAAAAACTTTAAAGTATAGAGCTAAATATATATATAATATATCTATCTATCTATCTGAAAAATAAAGTGATCCCTTATAACAGATTTTGTCTTCTCTTCATTTATAATTTTAATTTAAAAATTCAGTGCTCACTTTTCTTTAATTCTTTAACTCCAACCATGTGTGGAACTTTCGTAAAAATAAATAAATATAAGAATCTCTTTAATTTGCATTTAACACACTTAATCCCTCTTCTTTCTGTCAGTCAAACATCCTACCTTAACTAAACCAACAACTGCATCAAAGGCGATGCAGCAATTGTTTCCCAATTCAATGTCATTATATTTTGATTTTTACCTGTTCAATGAGAATAATAAATTGAATAATCTGACAACCTATTAATATATAATATACGTGTGATTTTAAGAATGAAATGAAAATATAGCTTTCTTCTTTTCATTGATCTTGAGCTCTGGTAAGCCATTTTCACAAAGAAGGCAATATCCTTACAAAATTATTAAAAAAAAAAAGAAAAAGGAAACTGCCTTCTTCAGGAAAACGGTTGTGGTGGTGGCAATACTCCCAATGGCCATCAGTGCAATCCTAACAGTTATTATCAATTTTTCAAACCTATATCATATTATCATTCAAACACATCTATAACTACAAACAATTTTCATAAAAATGATGGTGTACGAAAGAAATTAAAGAAACAAGAAAAAAAAATTAAAATGTCAATTTGCCTAAAAATGACAAGACTATGTCATAATAATAATCTGACAGAGACTGATGAAAGCGTTTTTACCTGGCCGTTTCATACAACATTACAAAAAAACATTATAATTTTTTTTTAAAGAATGTTAAAAACAACTTAACAATGGTGAGAAACTAGTTTGGTTTTTTTTCATTCCTTTCAATGATTTCAGTGAGCGTTACTTACAAAAGATAATAATCAGCGAGAAGGAACCATCATGTTCATTTTGTTTACAGGGCTAGCTAAATAGTGAAAATATATAAGGAGATGAATCATTGAGTGGCACAGAGAAAGTAGTAAGAAGATAATTACTTGAGTATGAACAGCTTTAGGTAATCCATAGCTTTCACATAGCTATTTTGTTTCATTATCTACTCAAAACTTCTCTACTTATTTGCTCTACTTATTTAAATTCATGCAGTATGTATAACAACAGCAAATCTTGCCATATAATATATGCTATATACATAAAGGCATTCATTTTACATCTTCCAGACATGATTTTGTACAGTACAATAATTTTTTTTGTCTCCTCTGTACTAAAATGTCTTGAAGTTGAAGTAGATACCATAAAAAATACCAACCACTAATCAATCTTTAAGGGAGAAAGGGAGATATTCCAATGACTTGCATTTCATATTATAACATAACAGGCTGGGAAGAAAGCAGTGTTCAATTCAAAGTTTACAAAGCCAGCTTTTGACGTTTAAAAAATATTTCAAAAATTTAAAAAATTATCTCCACTGAACATGATCTCAATGGTGAGAAAAAGAAGGAGGGAAAAAAAATAAAAAAATTCACATGCCAAAATCTGTGATCTTTGGTGAAAACATTGAATTAAAAGCTGCCAGAAAATACTACCCAAGCTATAAAATAAGCACAACAATGGGCTGCCTTCCATGTAAAACATTTTTGACAATGGAAAAAAAGAAATAAATCAGTTGATTGTAATTTAATAATGACATCTTACAGAATTTAAACCAATTTCCTTGCATCAAATAATTGACGCAAGCAAGAGATCAAATTAATCCTTTCTAACGGCATTACTCTGAAGCCTATTTAACAAAAAGAAGTGGATGAAATTATAAATCAACACTAATCCAGAATTGGATACAAAGTTTTGCACATTTCTTTCAACAGCAGGGTCTACAGTGACAGAAATTCAGTTGATCAATTCAATACTCCTCTACTTCACTACAAAAGAAATCATCGTTGTAATTAAAGGCTTTCTAGATACCTGGCTGACCACTAAACTGTTAAAATGTTATCAACATAGTGTAAAAATGATAGCTAAAATGTCTTGTAAAGAAAGGCAATCTATTGTGTTTAATTACATTGAATAAAAATTAACTTTCTGACAAAACTGTGCATCCAATCATTTACCAATAGCAGAAGTGGATCAACATAATCTTAGTCTACGGCCAAGCATCCATGTGGCCTACAGAGTCAGCTTAGATAGGGTAGAGAAGTCATTGGGACTGAACACCATCTTCCAGAAATACAAATGTTCAGTATCAAAGAGGCAATTTTGGATTTCTCGGCCGCAAAATGGTAAACCAGCAGTGTTGACCCAATGGTCCTGCCTACGACCACCACTGCTAAAGCTACCACTACTCCCACTATTACTACTACTATTACCACTACTACTAATACTACTACCACTAGGACTACGAATAATAAGAATAATAAAATCATAATCATATTGATATACCTGTAATGATGATATAACCCTAAACCACAAGATCCTAAAGGGAAAATAATAATATCATTACTAAGGTAACAGAGTTGTTTGAAAAAAACCATGTATTGCATATCTTAGATAATCTATCCTAACATGTTAACACAGCTTTCCTGTTTGTGACGGGTGGTCTTTTGGTTTTTTAATCTTATAAAAAGCAAAATGAGTGTCCAGAACCCACAACAGGAATCCGTATTTTCCTCCAGCTTATTCCACCTGTTTTGTGAACAAAAAACATGAACAAAATTGACTTGCCCATTTTTCAAATACAGTATGTAAATTTGAGCGGCGTTCAGATAAAGAAGACATCAACTCTCATCATCAGCTGTTAAAAGAAATTCTTCAAGAGATGACTTCTTCATTTTATGCAATCTAAATATATATCTATATAATTATTGTCACTGATGGTGATACTATTGAAATTTGTATGTACGATTGCTGAAGATGACATTTAATAAAGGGTTTGCAGGTCTGAGCCTCTCAAATAATTTATTTTTTTAAATCAATGAGCGAAGATGAGCAAAAGTTAAGTTTATGAAACTGAAACTCCTCACAATAATGCCAATCGTATTAACGTGCACCAGCAGAATATGCAACCTAACCACCAAAAACTCTATATCATACATCTTATATATTCATAATATTTATAATTTAT
>JARDUL010085098.1:0-11581 GCA_030265205.1 Dirona pellucida | reverse complement strand
TGTATGTATGTATGTATGTATGTATGTATGTATGTATGTATGTATGTATGTATGTATATATATATATATATATATAGCAAGGTATGGCGTTTTTAATGTTGCATAAATAACCCTTTTCAGCCATACTTAATGGGTGACCTTAATAATTTGAGACCAGGGGCTATATACACAGACGCTATGTTAATTGTTAAGACATGTGTACAGCCAGCAAAGTACTGTAATGATGTCATGTTGTTAGTATAATCCAATAATGCAGTAATACTCACAATATGACGTGGTAACACTGATTCCCTGGCTGCACACATGTCTTATCGGTTAACGTAAGGTATAGGTATATGTGGTCAATATTTTCAGGACATAATACACACTAATAGCAATTTACGATGAGGCAACTGGATACAAGACCCATGGGAAAATCAATGCATTTTATTCATGCTTTTATTTACAATGACAATTTTTAAGACGTTAATTAAATTGATCTCATGCCCTGAAGTGTACCATGTGTTGAAACAAGAAATAGAAAATACGGAAAAAAGATACCAAACAGAAATCAAAGTGCCTTAAAAATCAAATAGAAAATAAGGAAATGCACTTTTCTTAAAAGACAAATATAAGATAAGATAATAAGATAATACTTTATTTTCATCCCATTAGGGAAATTTGTTTCACAGACGTGTATAAAAATTACAACATGAATGTTATACGCATAAGATATGGAGCATCACAGTATTGAAATGAATAATAATACATGAATAATATATTCATAGTAATCAAAATTCACGGGGACGGTAGTATGGTCGAATGTTCAGAGATAATATTTCGAGATTGGCGTTACATGTGTGTTTTATATAAGTAGACAATAAAAATAATATCCACTCTGGATTAAAACAAACAAAAGAAACAGAATCAAAAATGCCAAAACAAGGAAATCTCTCTTGATATTATGTCTATCTCTTTCTGCAGCCAAACCACAACATTTCCTCATCAAGTTTGAAGAGTTGATTGGTGACGATAGATTGATGCATGACGTTCTCTCCATCGTTTTGGTCGGAAGACCTGTCCTTATTCCTGGAAAGGTGCCTTGTTTTATTTTTCATTTTGTTTTGAATTCAGAAATATTTAAAGGACAATTTGATAGCTTATAATATGGAAAGGAAGTAGTTAATGAAGCATGTTAAAAAGATTTAGTTAGATACAACCTGGAAAGCTCTGTGAGGTCTTGAGAACTACCTGCATAAGGTTTGAATCCAAGACCTCTGCTTCCTAAAGCAACTGGTTCAACTCTTTCTACTCTCTCTATTGCACTGACACATCGGAAAGAGATGCATCACCAATTTGACCAACTACCGATGTATCCAAGTCTGTGTCGTAAAAAGCTTGCGCCAAAATTATAATGGTTAAATATATTATCATGTATAAATGAATTGATCATGGTGATAACTCATTTTATTTTATTTTTTTACTGCAAAAATTTGACACACATTGAGTATTTTCCTATTTGCTTTTTGTATTTTATTTCAGAAAGCTATATTCAATGTCCAAAACGTAATCATTTCCTTTAAAGAATATGTATGCACTGTTGCAACTCTTTCGTTCTCACAATTCAAGTCATAACGGAATACTCCACATCCAATCTTTTCTTTCCAGGTAAACAATGCCTTGTCATTGCGTGGACGTGACCAGTATGCCAATCTTGGCCGTCGTGGTGGCGAATGTATGAGCAATCTCGTAGCTTGTAATCAGGGAATAACCATCGCTGCCTGGATGCGCTTCGATCGTTTTATCAACAACATGGTCTTCCTGTCGTCTGGTGAAAACGGCATATTGATGAAATACGTCGATGGCTACATTCAATTCAGCGCTGATGGAAGGGGAATAATTACCATACCAGTGTAAATAATTAATTGATTATTTAGGATTGTTTAGATT
Source organism: Dirona pellucida (assembly GCA_030265205.1). NCBI lineage: Eukaryota > Metazoa > Mollusca > Gastropoda > Nudibranchia > Dironidae > Dirona > Dirona pellucida. The sequence goes on along the minus strand of JARDUL010085098.1, from coordinate 9,652 downwards.
AATTAATTATTTAGGATTGTTTAGAGTAATGAATTTTTGAAGATTGTTTAGAGTAAGGAATTAATTATTTAAGATCATTTAGTGTGTAATGTTAAGATTGTTTAGATTAAATCATTAATTGCTTAAGATTGGTTAGCGTAATTAAGGAAATCATTATTTAAGATTGTTTAGTGTAATTAATTGATTAGTTATGAAAGATTGTTTAGTTTTATCAATTAATTAATCATTCTTGTATGTTAAATATCAGCTGTATAACTATGACTAGTATTATTAATATCTGGAAGCTAAGATCTGCATAATCTTCATTGGCTCAATGTTTATACATTTTCCTCAGGCTTGAAACCAACCGTTGGTATTTCATTGAGATTACTTGGCACCCTGAGACAGGCCTCAAAGTTTATATCGATAATGAATTGAAGGGACAGTCAGACAAAGACTACGTGGAGAAAGCTCCGAACCGAGGAAGCTTCTACATTGGAAAGAAAAATCATGGAGATATTCCCAACGGAAGAGCTTCCACTGGAATATTTGATATTGATGAGATGGAGATCTGGTACGGAAAGCGTGAGGATCTGATCGCCTTTGACTACATTAACAGAGGTAAACTATACTACCGGCCACATTGATTAAAAGATGTGAACATGAGATTTATGAATTAATTGATGGAGTGCCTTTGTCCTCATGGACAGGGGAAAAAAACAGCCTTTTTTTATTTCTTTAAGATTGAATAGAATAGTTTGTAAATCTTGTAAAATTTGTAAAGAACTGTAGAGGCTACTGTATAAAGTTAGGAAATAAAAAATCTCCTTTTGGGTGATACAAGCTTATTATCATATGTATAGAACATAGCTATGCAGTAGAATTTATATCCAGATCTTTAACACTGAAGGGTAAATGTGTTTGTGTATCTTTTATGGAATGCAGATGGAATTTAGTCTCTATTTTTCGATATATATATCCATCGCTTAATTTGAAGCGATGACCTTTTCATTTCTCTTAAAGTAGTTGCTATAAGGTAGCATGGATGTACAAAATAAGGGTGCAATAAATGTTTACCCTCATGCTTATTTTTGTGCTATATGATGCCCCACAGCTCGATAATATGTGCAACATTTTATAGAAATAAATTGTGAATGATAACTTCAGTATCGTTAGTTTCAGCTTGCTTGAGAAAAGAAGATTGTATACATTACTTTATTGCTGCATCACTGAAAAGCTTATTTCTCTTGTGTCTAGACAACACAAAATGAATGTTACAATTCAAGATGACTCAAAACGCGAAGATTAGATTGCAGCGCTTTCAATTTTGTTTTTATTTTGCAGATTTATTGCTTCTGTGCTGGGGTAGCGAGCAAAAAAAAAGTATATATATATTATAAACAACAATATATTTTGTACTGTATACCCCATATTATGTACATTATTCAATAGGGTCGTACGAAGCAGAGATATTTCTTTAATTCCCGAAATTTATTACAGACAGAGAATGTTACAATATATACATTTATTTAATGAAGACTTAGAGTGGACATGTATGGATGATTTTTATCTGCAGGATCTTCATTACTTACTTTGAATGATGGTGTCTACTGGCTTATTTATGAATGCATTATCCAATGTTCTCTACTTTAAACTTTGTTCAGCCATTTGTATGATATAGACAACAAGCAAGTTCAAATATTTATTGGCATCTGGAAATGTAGTTCATTTGTTTATTTGAATTTATCTGAATGGCTGTGTATAACTATATATTGCTTAAAAAATAGAGCCACAGTTAGAAATTCAAACTAAATGTCTCAGACTCTACCGTTAGTCGCCAGATGGACTTTAATATTTCAGATTGGAACGAAGAAGCTGTGTATTACTATAATGTGATACAAAGCGCCCTTTTCAAGCATAATTGGTATAAGAAAACAAATGAAATCTATTTCAGATTTGATGGAATTATATTTTTGCAGGTTTTCTAACAAATGAATGTTTACATGGTTGTTTAGAGGCCTGTGATTTTGCTGCTTTTATATTTTGACAGTAGTGCGACAGTGTGTGCATAAAACACTCATTAGCACTATAGTGACATACTGTGATTAGATATTCCTTTTCATTTAATCTTTCATCACTACAACACAAATGAAAAAAGTAATGATATTCAGATTGATAAAAAAACAAACTCCAAATAATTAAGGACAAAGCAATAATGAAAGATTGAACCTTACTTTAACAACAATGTGTTATAACCAAACATTCACAAATGCAAAGCTTTGTCAATATTGATATCATTGTCTCTATAGAGTCACAGCTTTCTTCTCACTACTGCCTACAGATCAAAATAAATATTGTAATGTTTTCTTTTCTTCAGTAAATAAATACAAAACTTGTGCTAGAACCAATTTACAATCATCTTTACTGAAGTGGATTTTAACAAAAAATAATTCATGTTTGCAGAAACATATATATGTATCCACATATATAATTTCAAAATAATAACAAATGCTACTTAATCATTGGTTATCAGTTAAAGTAATCTATAATATTAAATTCTAAGAAACATCAAAACAGCATTGCATAAGAAAAAAACCCAACAAGTGCTAGATATACATTTTATATTGTTTTATACATGTCTTTAAACAATTGTATCAACTTCTGATGTTCACTGTCTAGTTACCATCCTCCTTTGTCATTTTTCTGTTTTATTTTTTTTGATGCATACTTGATTCCACTATCATTACTATACAGATGGGTACAATTATTCTGCTTCTACACGTAAGAGTTCCATTTCACTACTTTACTTTGGTCATCTTGTTGAAAGCACCATGGGAAACTGCCATAACTTAGATTTTTTGACAATTTAAAAAGAATCCCCCCCAAAAAAACAAAACCATAACTACAGATGACGCTTGGATTATTTTGGCTTAAAATAAAGGCAATTTCTATTTATGTATGAATTTTGTACTCTTTTTTGTAATGAGTCAAAAATTACTAGCTGTGGCAGTTTTTGAATGATAACTTGATTCCCCTTTTCATTTTCATTTCTTTGTTTGTTATATGATATTTTTGTGTTTGATTCTAATGTTTGTCCTGACAGCATGTGTTGATGTTGACATGACTTGTATCGATAACCAACGATCTCTAAAACACCATTATTGATATGGAATGCATCAAAAATTGTGACATGGCATCTAACACTGAACACTTATCATAACAAAATTACGGAAAAAGATTCAGTTCTGCACCCAATACCTTTAACGCTAGCAGCAGTCGGAATGTGAAATTGAAGAAAAGGAATTATTCATTGATGTATTTATATGTTCTTATACATATTATGAATGCTGTGACAAAGATGAATCTGCCAACAGCTATATGTCTTGTGCACTCTTCATTTTAAACATCACAAATCATTAGTGAGATATATAATATAATATATAAAATTTCATTTCAACAACTGTATTGTTTTTCAAAGAAAATTGTTAATTTAATTGGTTGTAGGCAAATTCCGCAAATTACATTGAACAATATGGTTGAGATGAAAACATCTTTATCAAATACATTGATTTAATGAATGATACATAGTACAGTTGAAAGATAGCAGGAAAGTAATTCAGTGCCAGGAAGCTAGATTATACAAATAGTTATAGACAAGAACAGGAAACTGATTGGTGACTGCAGGAATTGAATCCTTAGGAGTTGGCCATTCAGCTTGAGAGCTTATCCACTATCTTCCTACTCTTGTTTTTGTTTTACTTTTTACAATCAGTGCCTAAATTCTTCAGTAACTGACTACATCAACTGTTTGTCAATCAGTTAAATATTTACTGCAAGATATTGCAACTTATGTCTTTGCTTTTTTTGTATTATGTTCCACAAAGTATTTTGCATTGAAAGCAAATTGTGGTTTTTTTTTAGATAACAATTTTCCTTGCTAACAACATCTTTTTACTGTGGGTTCAACTGAAACAATTTTTTACTGATGAATTTTAGGATTTCTTAATGTTTTTATTTCTTTTCTGTAAAAAACAAATTCTTTTCACATTCTTTGTGCACTGGTTAAATCAACTTTTGTTTCAAAGTCTGTTTTTTTGTTTGTTGTCTCTTGAATGGCAATGACTCAACCAGAACCTACAACAGTATTATCGAGTTCCTTTTTCATCTTCCTTAGTTTTTTATATCGAAACAACAGTAAAATGTAGGATTGACCGAGACTGTCAGACATTCTATGCAATCAATCTGAAACTATGAAAAATCTTTATCCTCTTTTTTTATCTCTATCTCTCTGCAAAAACATATTCACCGTTTATTAAATTCTTTCTTCTCATGCCAAAATTAGAAACACAAGGTAAGTGAGGCTATTTTCTTTTTGTTTCGATCTGCTTTATTAAATAAATTTTTCTACAGAAACACGTTTCTTTTTATTTTCTTTAAAAAAATATATTTTAGATGTTGTTATTTACAATTTTCTATCTCTATTTGTAGAGGGGCTCATTTTTTTTCTTCTTTTCTTTTAAAGAACCTTTTTTAAAACAAAGGGGTTTTTTTCTTAATTTTTCTATAATCAAGACTAATCATCAAGACTCACCCCTTGATCACTCGGCAATCAACACTTAGTATTGGACTAACTTTACCTTACTTATTGCTAAAATTCAATGGAGCGCTATGATATGATGTGGAGGTTCAAAGTTCAATCATCAAAACCTTAAAGCTCATTGATCAGGATGACCTAAAACTAATGTACGAGTTTAACCATAAGAGTTTTGCAGCAAAACAAAAACATCCAAAAAACATTTGGCGTAAATTACAAAGTGTGAAGTTGACCATCGCATTTTAATGTGACATGCTTTTAGGCAGCAATTGCTGTAAAAATAGATTAACATTGAGCCAAAGTATATTAGCTGATCCCCTGCTTGCCTTAAAAATCTTGATCCATAGATTTTCCAGCTTTGTATCAGGCCATGTGTACTAATGGGGCACAGACTTGCACTTAACCTGGATACGTTTTACCTGGGTCTGCGCATCAATGCCTTCTGCCTTGAACACTGTCCTCGGCCAGACACAGAGCTGGTCCCTACATTGTTTAATCATAGTTCTGAATGGAACAGATAACAAACAAATATATATTATTTTGATTCTATGAAGCTAACAGGAAGGCTTTTGTAGAAAATTTATTAACACATTTATTTCTTTTTGTTTAAATGATTTTAACAAGTTCTTATCCATTACTAATGCGAGGTGTCTACCAAGTTAAAAAAACAACATTTTTTATGAAGGCTGATCACACTAACCATGTATTTACAAAATGAGAAAATCTCTAACCATTAAAAACAATGAAACATGTATATTTTTTTTTACTAACATTGTCATCCGGGCAGTAAGATCAAAGACTAAACTAAAGCAGGTTCTTGTTACGTTAACTTTTCAAAATCCATAATTTTCAGATTATCTTTTTTGCTTTCTAGCAATACCTTTATATTCTTTTTCATTAATGTAAGTCAACTCTATGTTGAGTTAATTTTTTTTCATGTCTGTCCTGCAATATGAACTGAGCCAAAACTGGTTATCAAACTTTAAAGACAGAGACGAAGAAGAGTCCAGAAAAAAAAGATGGCCTTTAAAAAATCACTCTGATGTTCACCAGTTATTATCAGTGATGAAGATCACACATCTAAAGTTTAGAAATTGTATTTATTTCACTAGATAGGCCATTATGTTGTTTATTTGGAATGGCACAAACAATCAGAATTATGTAATCTTTCTTTGAAAAACTAACCTGATTCTTAACCAAACTTTAATGAGAACAGATTTTATTTCTTCAATTCTTTTATTACTATACATTGGGAGAGGTTTCAGTTAACATGATTTCACGATAAATATTATATGCATTTATTCCTTTGTTAACCCCCATCAAAAGTCTTTGTCTCAATTGGTGTTAATCATGACATTGACCTATTTCCTTTGGCTTTTGACTGGCAAGGACTTTTGGTAGGGTTTCTTATCAGTTTGTCATTTTATGAAGTGAAGTCAGGCTGTCGTCTTACTATTTCTTAGCATCAGATTTCCCTGATTCAGCCAATATGTTTATACTCAAATAAAAAAGCAAACAAACAGATGAACATACAAGCAAGATGTTTTATGTTGAATATAGATATTTTATAAAACCCAACTCGACAAAAGAAATAAAAATCCACACACACAAAAAAATATCAAACACACACGCAAAAAAAACCAAAAAACAAAAAAACCCAAAAACAAAACAAATAAGAAAAAACCCCCCAAAAACCCAACACCATTGGCTTAACATCTCTAATCAATTCTTTAAAAACTTAAATTTCCCTCATTAAAAGCGAAAAGTAAAATATGAAATATTTGTCTTTTTTAAATGCACAACTATTTTACCTTCCTATTATATTTATGTCTAATACTTATAATGCTGCATTATAGATTGATTTTATTTCAATTAATTAAATTTTTTACCTTTGTGTTTTGTTTTTAGTTAGAATTTTTATATTTGTAACCAGTATGGCATTGATGAAAAAATGATCTATATGAATTATAGGACGCGGGTGAAAATGATTGATTATTACCAAAGTTAGACAGACACAAATCAAATTGCATGACTAACTTTTGCTGCATGAAGTTTCATAATCGTTGTAGTGATGTGCATGCTATTAGTAAACTGGTATAAGTACATAAATATGTATTTCATTTGTTAAGTATTGATAAAGCTGCAGAAAAAAGCCTTGTCGATTTATTTGAGTATGAGAGTTTGTCTTTTCAAATGGGTCGGCATTTTCTCTGAATCCAGGCAGTGGACTTAAAGACAAAGTAATGTAGATTTCCTGTGACCACTAACATTAGAATTATCACCTTGTTCATTATCAGCAGTGATGATATTAGCTGTGCAACACAGTTCATAATGTGTCTTCAGTGGAACAGAAGGCCAACTTTTAAATTATTTACAAGCAACATAAGTAAATATGTTGACTTACTTGGCACCAATGGTTTGGTTATTAGTGTAAACGTAAACCATGAGCATGATTGTAAACAATGAGTTTAATGAAAGCCTACTACTTACTCTTTTGTATTTGTTTCTTATCTTATTCAGCTTGTTTCTTATCTTATCCAACTCTTATGCTGATCTATACATAAATAGCGTCTTAAGATTAAGATTATTACCTTATCTGTACAGATAATCTTGGCTACGAGGCCTTTCCCTTTGATTCTGCCAGTGGAGATCGCGTCAACCACAACAAATATGTTGTCCTGCTCGTCAACCAAGCAAGTATCGGACCTGGACGCTTCGGAAATGCCGTTGAGCTCAACGGAAATCGCCAGTATGTCGACCTTGGTGAACACTATGATAAATGTTTTGGAAACCTGGACTATTGCTCTCACGGATTCACAATGTCGATGTGGCTTCATCCAGACGACTTACGAGACGGGTCTACATACATATCAACTCCCACGTACAACTTGTTCTACGAGGATGGCAGCCTGAATTCCGTGTTTCAAGGAAAGGATATGACTTGGTCAGCCTCTTCCAACCTTTTGAAATCCGACGAATGGCAGAGAATCACGCTTGCATGGCATCCCAAGAAAGGTTTGACGATGTATATCAATGATGAACTGGTGGGCCAGGATAGACGAGGAGTAAAAGGATTGGGCCGAGGGAGGCCAGTGTCCAAGCACGTATACGTCGGTCGCTCTCTGGATTCAGACAGTTTGACTGCGAACATGAAAGCTGACGAGCTCCAGGTTTGGTATGATGACTTGGATCAGCTACGAGCAACGGGACAGTATAGAGGTATCCATGAGCTGTTTGTGTTGTTTTTTATTGAATTTTAATTATTATTTTTTTGTCAATCACCTGTGGTTGCAAGTTGTTTAGTTTATGCTCCTTTATGGTAGACAAAATATAGGAATATTAGACTGTTTATCAGCTATATTTGGTTGATGCTGTTGACACTACATACAGTGTAGCTATTGCTCATTGCAAATATAATTCAAACAGTGGACTGATCACCCGATTGACCTAAATTTTAGATACATAAATTTCTCTGATCATGGCTTACCATGTGTGTGGTGTACAGAGTTTCAGTATGCTTGAAAATGCAGTTAAATGCAGAAAACTATTATAACCAAATATGTTGCATGATCTTTGTTGCAAGCACTTTGAATGAATGCATTTTTCAAAGGCAAACACTTCTGTATAACGTGAAGCTTTAAGAGTAATTCTAAAACCTGAGACTGTTCCTCAATGTTGTTTTTAATCATTTTGTAAGGGGTTTATGAGCTTTTTAATGCATTGAGTTGAATGATAAGTCATTTTTTAAAAACTATATGACATTATTTGCTGTTATTGTTGTGTAACGAACATGCTGATATTATAATATATTAATTCAAAAATTTAAAGTGATTTTTTAAAACTAGAGGAGGTGAATTATTTCTTGTTTTTTTTCCTTTGAAATCCTTTAAAAAATCATTTTAAATCTTCGTAAGACTCTAATGTTTGTGAATGCTATTCTAAAAATGCTTAATACTTAACTCATTACTATTTTATCTTTAGAATGATAAAAGTTAGTTATCATTGAAGAAAGAAGTCCAATTAAAAGCAACAACAACACATACTTATTCCACCTCACCCCCCCAAATACAGCAACAGCAAAAAAAAAACCAACCCCAAAATGATTTTTAAAAAACCCGAAAATCCTGATAAGACCAGCACAATATTTTCATTCAGGTCAAGATAGCTTTTGCAGGTCATGATTACTATTTCATTTGCTAACGACATGCAACACAATATGATTCAAACCTTTTGACTTCCATGCCATTTAAATCCACTCTTGATGCATGAACTATTCCTGTGATCAATCTGATTCTGCTAAATTATGTAACACCAAGAAAATATGCCATTTTTGGACAATAAAGATGTATCATATCTTATCTTTCTTAATCCTACAGTACAAGTTGTGCCGAGGACCCTCAGCTTTGACGAGTGGCGCAACAACCGACTCCGTATCCGAGACCGAGAGATCCGAGGACACGGAGACATCCGGGTCACGCAAGGGAAGGGCGAGGGTACACGAGCTATTTATCTCCCGGGAACAACGGGATATCTGGATTTGGGATCAAACTTCACCTGCAGCGGTTAGTGATTCTCATAATCATTGTTGCCATCATCACCATCATCATCATCATCATCATCATCATCATCATCATCATTATCATCATTATCATCATTGACATCATCATCATCATTGTCGATGATCACCTGCTAGTCTTAAATTTTTTATTGAGAGTGTTATCAGCTTTGTGTTTAGCATATATAAAAAGTGAAATATCATAGTAACATTTTACCTATCATTAATTTCATCAAGGTGATCTGGACACATGCCGCCAAGGAGCCACCATTAGAATCGGCCTGAAACCCACGGAATTAAAAGAGGGTATGGTCTTCCTGGACTCTTGGCCTGTCAGGTTGTACTATAAAAATGGCCGCCTTCATGGTATTCTGCAAACAAAGGACAGCGTATGGAAGGTGGCAACAAGCGAGTTCACTCCAAAGAAATGGCAACGGGTGAGTGACGATGGTGTGTTAATTGAGTCCCCTTTACACTACAGTGGGCTGAGAAAGAGTGAAGGGGGGGGGGGGGGGGGGGTCTAG
>JARDUL010084987.1:985-11583 GCA_030265205.1 Dirona pellucida | reverse complement strand
AGTTGAATTACTTATGGTTTCACCATTGATGCACAGAGTATCCGTTATTACCGGGGAACCTTTTTTTCTAAACGAAATCATCTCGGTTTTCTCCGTATTCAACTTAAGCTTGTTTAATGTCATCCACTCCTTGATATTATCGACACACTCTTCAACTTTTGTTACAGTTGACGATGTTGTTTCTTCGAAAATTGGGGTTATCAGCCGAGTATCATCAGCATATAGATGGTTATCGATATTTGATTTAGATATCAATTCTACAAGCGGGGCGATGTATAATGTGAAGTTGTTGAAAAATAGCTACAGAGTCCATATGGAAAGTCTCAACTTACAACAAATCTTTCCTTCATAATTGAAGAATATCTTTTTGGTCTTTAATCTAATAAAATTGAACTGAGTATTCTATTATCACAGCACACAATTTGATATGATGAAAGATTAATTTTTTGTACATGCTTTAGGAAAAGAAAACATTTTGTTTTATAAAAGAGTCAAAAGGTATAATGGACAGGAGAGATATTTGAAATGTTACAAACAGGGTTAGTGAATAACATTAAGGTGAGCTTACCAATCGAAAATTATAGATTAATGTTTGAGAAGAAGATTGATGTAAGAAATATAATATATATAATATGCCTTTTTATCTGATCTGGCAAATAATCATCTTAAATTGCACTTCGATGGTGTACAGTTATGATATCGTATCAAAGTAAAATTATTGCTCTTTAACAAGGTAAAAAAAAAGAATTCCAACCAACAATAACTATAAGGCAAGATTTATTTGTTTTGAGGTCCTGGACCATGATGACTGTGATGAGATGAGCCCAGGTGCATATCCAAAAATGGATGGAGGACAAAGCATCAGCATGCAAACCCAGATTCCCTTTGAAAAGATCCAGGTTTGCATAGCTATAGGGATGATCCCAACACCATTGCAAGACTAAACACAAGATAGAGACTATTATGTTAAAAGAATTACAGATAAGCAGGTGATCAGCCCACTGTGTTTAAAATCTTTGAAAGGCCAATTGTTTTATGTTATTGATATTCTGTCCCCACAATGTTCAATGTCATGTCAGTGCTTATTCATGACACATAAAATGTGAGGAAATTGTGCCAAAGGTGCATGAGTCAAGGCATTTGTGTATGATGTCAGCAAACAAACAAAATTATAATAACAAAGAATAATACATAGCATTTACCAATAATGGAATGCTCTATTCCCTTAACAGACATCAAATTTCTTCAAATGTAAAGTACTAAAAGTATAAAGAAAAATGTAAGAAATCTCCTAGCCCAGTTTGAAGGATCACACAAGCATTTTATTGAACAGAAAAGTTTTTGAAGGGAATTTGGGTGGTGCCATTGCAATGGCAAAAAAAAGAAAAAAGAAATAGGAGACAATCGAGGCCAGGTGGCAGGAGCACTGCATCAAATCTTTGACATAATATTCTCTTTTTTAACTTCAAACTTAAAAATGGACTAATTTCAAATATAGCTTAGCTTAGCATTTCTATATGAGGATCAAACCACATAGTTTGGATTTCACCCAAAGATTTTTCCCATGGTTCGAGCTAAATGACCTTTTGAGGGTTTATTTTAAACAATAAAAAAATTTAAAGATGTGCTCATTGCCAGTTCATTCAGCATATATTTCTTGTTTCCATTAAATAATCATATAGAGATTAGAGCTTATGAGTTAAAAGAGTATTTGAAAGTTAATGTCAGAGGCTACTCATCATTGTAAGATGTGAAAGATAAACATAGTTATTCAATCAATCTTAAAGTGACGTAAACATTTCTTACCAAGCTCTCCTTCCTTTTCAAGTCTTGTCTGAAATAGATTTAAAAAAAGCAAAAAACAATAATAATTCTGATGTGCGTAGATGATTGGAGCATATCAAATCATGAGATACGTTTCCATACATAAAGTATAGCTCAAGTCGGTATACAACTGTCATAATTAAATTAAGGATAACTGTGCATCTAATTTGAGGACAAAAGGATTTGCTTTTCTTTGTTTGATTGTTGTGACAATGAAATCCTTAGTATGGCTTTTGTGGATATCTTAATACTGTTGTAATGACGAATGATCTTTGAATCATCTGTACTTTGAAAGACAAAAGCATCAGCTGTGCACATATATGTTTGCATCCATTTTACAAATATTTCAGATAAACACATATTCAATCTTAGGACTCTCACCCAATCCATAACATCATGCCTATTTTGAATTACTTTCTTTACTAAATTCATGATGTTAATAAAATGAAGGTCTTGTTTTAATATTCTTGATTCTTTCATACATCACTTTTATTGGATGATCCATAATAAATTAAACTATAAGTAACAGAATCAAAATACAAAATTAAAGAGAGAGAAAAACACTTATGTAATAATTGAGCACATATATATTTTGACACTGATTTTAGCTCTGAAAGCTACAAAAATAATTGATTTTTGAAGTTCTTACAAAAAGAATACTAACCTGCATTTCGACCAGCGCAAAGTACAGTCCCTCCGCCTCCATCAACTGGTTGTGTGTACCCATCTCCACAACTTGTCCCTCACTGATGGTGATAATCTTGCTTGCATGCTTGATGGTGGACAAGCGATGGGCGATGGTGATGGTTGTACGCCCCTTTTCAGCCTGGAGAAACATCAACAGGATTACCATTCAGATTAATCTGATACTATCAATCACATATATCATACGCTGATCAAATAATATAATCACAATTTATATACGTTTCTAATAACAGAAAAATATGTTTTGGTACATTCCTATATTGATTGAAACAGTTAATAAACAGTTAATTCTTCCTCGCAGACAAATTAAAACTTCTACAAGTAATTAGGTCCAAATTGATACTGATCCTTTAATCAGCACTGGTGGAATTTTAAATATTTGACAATGTGATAAAGCAAAAAATAATTTAAAAAAAATAATTAACAAAACAAGAAAAAACCCAAACTGTCAAAGATCTAACCTTTGTCAGTGCATTTTGCACTATTGCTTCACTTTCTTGATCTAGAGCAGATGTCGCTTCATCCAAAAGTAATATACTTGGGTTCCGAATCAAGGCTCTTGCGATGGCAATTCTTTGCTTTTGTCCCCCACTGAGTTGTGCTCCTCTTTCTCCTACATTTGTATCATAGCCCTAAAAAACAGAAAACAAATTCAAATGCATTCTTTATGCTTAAAAACAAATCAATATTTAGATTAATTTCTTAGTGTGAAACCATTGAGTTTACATAAAACCTTTTTATTTATTTCACATAATTTTTTTTCTTTCTCTTTATGTTTTTTTCATCACAACCATCTTTATAAAAGTCGCACCAATCTACCATTTTTATGTACTGCTCCTTTGAATTGTAGAAAAACATCTGTGAAAAAGAAATTAAATCATCATTTAAAATTAGTTTTACGGAAAATCATTTCTCATAATATGAATTTACCTGAGGCAGAAGTTTGATAAAATCATGAGCGTTTGCATCCATTGCAGCTTTTTCTATCTCTTTTTGAGAAGCATCCAATTTGCCAAACCTGATGTTTTCAGCAATAGACATGTCAAAAAGAACAGGCTCTTGACTCACTATTCCAATCCTTTCTCGCAACCATCTCAAGTTGATGTTTTTCAAATCAAAACCATCAATAAGAACCTTAAAATGAATACAAATTTATATGTTCAAAATGCAACATTAAAATCAAGCATTTTCAAACATTTGACACTCTTACCCTTTGTTGGTGTCCCAATCAAATTATAATTATCGTTAAGCTTGATTCTTTTTTTCATCATAGTAAATTATGAGTGAACGGGCCCACTATTTGTGTTATATATATACTATCACTTTAATTGTTAATCATGCCCTTTCGAATAGCAGCAGATTTCTAAGCGCCTTGATAATTTTAAAACATCTTGTATAATACATTTGTTAACAACCATTATCTTGATATGCTGGTCCAGTCCACTCAGCTTAATCGCAAGTCATTGGGAATCGTGAAATTGTTGTGATTATCAGTCAGTGAGTTACGAAGTTATCTGAAATGGCTTTGCAGTAAAAAAATGGACCGCTGCATCTGCACCATCCTTGGTATCTGCAGCGTACAGCTTAGATACAGATACAGATCAGAAGTTGCGATCAAACGGAATTGATTAAAGTGGTGGTGAGGCATTGTTTTAATCAAGGGGGACTGCAGTCCGAGGTCATCCCCTTTTTATTGCTATTCACTAAAGGGTGAGAGCACTTGAGGGTTGGTTATATTGTTTGCAATGAATGGCAGTAAAAGGCCTGCTGTCTTTTGTTTTGAATGCAACCCGGTGAGGTCAATTATGAAAATTTATGTCCCACAGAGTTCCGATTAAGCGTCGGGAGATGAGATTTATTAATAATTTTTATTCTGAAAAAATTAAGATTAAGCAGAGTGGACTGTATTAGGTACAGATAAACACAACATGAATGAACTACAAATCTTTACCATTTTCCAATATGTTCTTTCTCTCCAATCAAATATGTCAACATAAAAATCATCATTCAGTTTTTCCACAATAAAATAAACTATCTATATTATGAATAGAAAAACAAAAGTGGTAAAAATTCAATTATGAAAGAGTGTTATCAATTTACATTTTAATTCTTCATCCACTTGATAATGGTGACTTACCTTTCCACCATCGGGATCATAAAACCGTTGTATTAATTGCACAACAGTCGATTTTCCACATCCACTTGATCCTACCAAAGCAATGTGCTGCCCTGGTTCTATTTCTAGGTCAAATCCGTTCAAGACCTATTGCAATAAATAAAATAATGGAGATTTTATAGAATATATTTGCACTTTTTCTCAAAACCACGAGTCTTTGATACGACTTTGTTCGTAAGAGATAGCAATTATTGTGTTTGTTCCCACTGACACATCTCATGACACTGTCAGTCATAGACCAAGGATATTTATTGAACATCTATATTCATGAGGTGTCGGTGGCTGAATGACTAGACTACTCGACTCGAGATTGAGAAGTTCTGGGTTCAAATTTTGGTAAAACCTACTGTTTTTTCCTCACTCAAACTCAGGTGTCAATGGAGTACCCAGCTACAGGCAGAGGAAGTTGGTGTCTGTATGTTAGTATGATGAGCCTCACATGCTATTCTACTGCATGCTCCCTGGGAAGTTGATAAGGATACTGAATGATATGGCCTGCTGATGTAAAGTCTGTGAGCCTGTACTATAAACCCATCTTTATTTCATTGTGATGGAAACCCAGCCTTCACAGACTGTTTGGGGAATAGGATAGTGTGAAGATCCTGTAGCAGCTGAAACTTTGAATTTTTTTTGTTACAGATTTCAAAAGTGAAGACAACAAAACAGGCTAAGATATAGAAATTTTTACACAGCATTAAATTTAAAAAAAGGTATTTCAACTCAAAATGAAGATAAGATTTGAGGCAATAAACTTTCATCTAAAAATGATAATGACTAATAAGCTGTAACTGGCACTTTTATATACAAATCCTGTACTAGAAAGAACATGGTCAAGATAATAAATGTTGTAAGTTGAGTGAGGATTTTACATCTTTTACATACTATAACTGGCGAAAGAAAAACTTGCCTGTTTGTAAAAATAATATTTGCTTCATACTTGTATCTTGAAAGACAATACTTACCTTCGAGTTAGGTCTTGCAGGATATGAAAAATGAATATTTTCAAGTTTGATGTGACCATTAAGTTTTTCAGGCTTGTGCCCTTCTCCAGATGTTCCATCTATCTCAGGGGTAAGTGCAATCATGCTAAACACTTTAGCGGCTGCTCCTCTTGCGATTGAAAAGTTTTCTAGATTATTTGAAGCATTGCCAAGTGACATAGAGCCAATCATGACCCCTAGAAACACCTATAGGGACAAGAAATAATATGTATTTATATACATATATATATGTGCATACATAGTGTTTGAAAATTACCTCTATACATCTTAAAATAAGTAAAAATAAGCACTTGCAAACGTAGCATGATGAACCATGGTTTAGATAATAAAAATAATAAATTTAAAATATATTGATTATTTGTAATGAGTTTACTGGTCAATATTTCAGTTATAATTTGATAATTGTTTTTGATCTTCTGCTCTGAAATTGACTTTAAAATCTTTTGCAAATCTAGTTTTGAACTTCACATGGAGGATTTATGAAATTATCTACTCACATCTATATCAGTGTGTAAATGTGGAGCATGTAGTAAGCTGTAATCTGCTTTACAAAGCTCATAATCATAAAAAGAGACAACACAAACAAAATGATGAGTTCTTTAAAGAGTAGGAAAGTATATTTTATAAGAAATTCAAAATTCATAATTCAGTCTCCATCAGTAACAAAATGATGGGTTCTTTAAAGAGTAGGAAAGTATATATTTTATAAGAAATTCAAAATTCATAATTTAGTGTCCATCAGTAGCTCATTGCAATCTAGGTAGAGGCTACCCCTGTGCCAAGTCAAATAGTTATCAGTTAATAGGTTATCTAAAAGGAGGGAAAAGTGAAAAACTGACACTAGAACTGTTTGTTCAGTTAATAGTTTTAAAAATGGGATTGACCCGGAGTCAAGTTCATAGGGGTATAAATTTGATGATTGAAATTGTCTTTATCAGTGCTTGTTTATGACTAATGAGATAGGGTGACAAAGGCCGTTTAGGCCTACTTCAACCCTTCTAATGGTGTGGTATGGTATGGAATGGAAAAATATTCCAATAAATAAAGATTTAAAATGATATTGTGTTGAAGAAAATAATTACCGGGACAACGTTTCCTGGTAGGATGCCCAGTTTTTGAATAAATACAATTCCCAGGCCCATAGAGGCAGCAAACAGAAAGAAAATGATAAACCACAGGGCTGACTGACTTATTCCCAAAGCTATCCCTTTTCGTGAAGCAACACTGACCGCATTCATCAGATTCTTGTTATACCTGTCAATGTAAAAATATTAAAATGTTTTCCTAAAAGTAATAACATGTTTTATAGAATGGAAGACAAGAATAGTATTATTGCAATTAAATTTTTAAAAACCAACTTCAATTCAAATGTTTGTTCAGATGAAGGCATGATTTGTGAATAATGATTTGAAGGTGTCTTATATGACTGTCATACTTTGACTGTGGTGTAAAATTGGACAATATAGTGGATCTTATTGGTTCATATGCATGGATTTTTATATTTGGGAAATTGTATATTATAATTTTCCATAAATGTTTTCCAAATCCAATGATATTCAAATTTAGCTCAATCGTGAAATTGGCCAGAGAAAAAGCACGTTTCACCAGTGATGCCATGGTTAGTGTTGCAGAAAAAAAGGTACAATAAAACACAAGAGCAGGAACACTTTTGGTTCTCCTTCTTCACGTCTTCAACTGAAAAACGTATTGGAAAACAACAGGAGTTAACACATATTGATATGTGTGAGTTAACACATATTGATATGTGTGAGTGTATGTCTGCCCTTTTGTACCTATTGCCAACAACTATTGTCCTTACTACATATTTCATACTCTCTGTTTTCCATGGTTTTCTATTCATTTACCTTATCAATCAGAGTTGGCAGTCATGTATCTCTTATCATTGGTGGCATATTACAGGGCGATTAATACAAACTGCTCTCATCACGACCCTTACTTTTTTTACTCAATTCTTTTAGTTGCTACCAAGTTTTTCCTTCCTTGACTTGGTATAACAACTCAGGTTTAAGAAACATAACATCCATTTAAAAAAACCAACGTATTTAAATTTAATTTCTTATAAAAAATACATATCTTAAATTGAGGATGACTTTACCTCTCAGTTTCCTTTTCCTGACCTTGAAAAGCTTGGACAGTTCTGATGCCACGGAAAGCCTGGTCAGCTACAGAACCTGCACTGGCATATGCCTTAGATTCTTTCATTGAAAAATTTCGCATGACCTGAAAAACACATCACACAAATTTGTCACACAAACTAAAAATTGTAAAAGAAGACAAAACAAGCTGTCTCACTTGATTTCTTTCCAGTTTCCCCTTTTTTAACCTTGGCATGTCAAGATTGACAATAAATAATTTTCATCTATCAGTCTCCACTTTGGCTCCCTTTCTTCATATGTCTATAAACTTTCCGTCGATCCCTTACTTTCAAAACTTATTTATTTTTCAAAATATCTCTTTTTAATTTTAGTAGATCCCTTCTTGTCCAAAATCTCTGATACAATTTTTCCTCATACCTTATTTTCCTTGGTTTGCCCCTATAATATTATATGTAACTCTCCCTGTTGAATACAGACAGAATTACCAGAAATAAAACCATAACCAAGCCAACGAAACATTCTGGAGAATCCAACACTCACCTTTAAGATGATTCCTCCCAAAAAGACAATCAGAGGACTGAAAATAATAATAGAGAGGGTGAGTTCCCAGCAGCGTGTGAATGCCATGATGTAAGCAGCAGCCCAGGTGCTCGTCCACTGCACGAAGACAGCCAATTTGTCACCAATGCCGTCACCAATTTTGCCGATATCTCTGAAAAAACCCAATATTATCAATATGATCAATTTTCAATGAGAACAAATTATAGACAGCAGGAGAATAATCTCATTTCATTTTCAATTTTTATCAATGTATGTGTATGTGTGTGTATGTGTATGTATGTATGTATGTATGTATGCATGTATGTATATGTGTATATGTGTGTGTCTTAGTGTGTGCGTGAGAGAGAATGAGAGAGAGAGAGAGAGAGAGAGAGAGAGAGAGAGAGAGAGAGAGAGAGAGAGAGAGAGAGGGCGGGAGAGAGGGAGAGAGAGAGAGAGAGGGGGGGGGGGCGAGAGAGAGAGAGAGGGGTACCCATCCACTTTTACACACACACACACAAACACACTGTACATAGAAACCCAAACATAGAAACGCTGAAAAACAGTCCAACAAGCAGAAAACCTTATGAAGGAAGGTAAATGAATGGAAACAATTAATTGTTTCCATACTTATTCTTTGTCCTGCTTCTTTAATCTCACAGAGCAAATGAAAGATCATAAATGAAAATAAAATGATAAGACAAAGGAAATATAAAATAAAAATAAAACAAAACAAGCCCAACACCAGCCCCAATCCCCACCGAAAAAACAACAACACAAAAATACCCCGACCTCCCCCTCCCTATTAAAAATAACCCACAAAAAATAAAAACAAGTTAAAAATAATAACCACAAACAATAAACCCACCGTCTCATTCAATATACAATGTATAAATGTTCCATATTGTCAAAGAATCACGAAGAAATTTTTTCTTCTTCTTCCAATTGATACTAAAATATATTTAAAATTAAAAAAACAAACCCCAAAAAACAATAACAAATAAAAATAACCATTGCCTTAATATAAAATATGAAGAAAATGCATAGGAATTACTGACTCTGAAAAATATGAATTGAGTTCCCCAGCTTCATGTACATCAAACCATCCAATATGTTGTTTAATGACTGAGTTGAAGAATTTGATTCTCATAGTATTCACCTGGAAGAGAAAAAAAGCAACATTGCAACAGACATTATTCAAACCCTTATTATAAGTTTCAATCCAAATCCAAAATGTAACGATAATAAAAGTAGGCTTCATAAATCAAACAATCAACAATACAACGTTTCAGGTTTCTCATTTACACAAAAAAAAGTACAAACAAAAAACTAGAAACAAACAAACGACAAAACATTTAAAAACCCAACCAAACAATGTGCAGCAGATGGTGATAATAATATACGTAAATGGTGATCTCCATAGTCACAGCTTCATCCGTTGACTGCTTCAAGTCGCGCCTCCAGCGAATGTAGCATCACTCAACACACACACACACACACACACACACACACACACACACACACACACACACTCACATTCACCAAATAGACTCATCCACCCACCCGTCAATTATATGCCAGATTTGACTACATTAACATAACAATACAGATACAGACATGTGCAGTATAATAATTCAATATGTCTCCATGTCTGTTGTACTTGCATCAAACAAACAAAACCATAACAAAAAACCTCCACAAATTTCCATTTCATTATGAACGAATAATATGTATATTATTTCATCGCATATTTACAACGCTTCGAGTAGCCACACAACTTTAAATCATATACAATCATTCTGATTAATCAAAGTCACTGAATGACAATCAGAGAACATTTTAACATATTATTAATGTGTTTGTCACACAATGCATTGAAATTTATAAAAGTAGTGTTATAATGTTAAGAGCGAAGAACTTACTCCTTGTGGCACTAAAACAATTCTTAGAAAAATAACTTTCAAAAGGAACATTTGTTGGCAAAGTCAACTCGAGGGTAAATATGAATCATTATCATTTTCAACTGATAAAAAATACCCCCAAACAATTCGGGTCTGTAAATATTAATTGACGACTATGAGCGCGTTACCATTGTTACATAGTATTAACTCACCAGTGCAAAATAAACTGAGCTGAGCCACATCTTGTCTTGGCTTGAATGACAATGTTAAACAGCTTCAAATATATAAACGGAACTCGGGGGGGGGGGGGGGGGGGGGGGGGGGGGGGGGGGGG
>JARDUL010084876.1:0-11585 GCA_030265205.1 Dirona pellucida | reverse complement strand
ACCTAACACATGGCTAGAAAGACTCTGCATCAGGAACGAAAGACGAGCAGGTGATGAGCCCACTGCGCCCAAATACCATCGGACAACAATGTACCATGAGGTCCATACATTTTACCGATAAACATGATGCTGTTGTTACCCCAGTGGTTACTCTTCAGTTACAGGACAACTGGGAGTTGCCACCTGGGCATAATAATAATAATAATAATAATAATAATAATAATAATTAAAAAAGTAAGTCTACACCACTTAATCACAACTCATCAGGAATCTAGTAATCATTGTGATTACCCGAGGTAATATATATTAAAACGTAAAAAAATATAAAATAAAGTCATTAATGGTGAGATAGACTAGTGATGATTTGAATGTCTCCAGTGTTTTGCTCTTGACTGTGGGGTCCTCCAAGATATTCCAATCATCAATGGTCCGCGAGGAGAGTTAATATTTGTACGCATCTGTGTTGCTGCAGGTCGATTTATTTATTAGTGTTTTTGTATGTCTGTTTCTGGGAGGCCGTGTATTGTATGAGATGTAAGGATGGGAGGGGATTACAATGACATTGTTAATGATCTTGAATAACTGACACAGCTGTTGGTCTTTCCTACGTTCTGCTAACGATTGCCAATGTAGATTTTCTATCATATCGGCAACACTGTGCTGCTTCTTTTATAATCGTTTTTCATGAAACGTGCTGCTCTTCGTTGGATTTTTTCTAATTCACCGATGTTGTTCTGAAAGTAGGGGTACCATACTGACACTTGCTGCATAATCCGTTATGGATCGAACTAGGGACGTGTATGCTGTTTCTTAAATTTTAGATTTCTGTGGCAATGCCGAAGGTTTCTTCTCTTCTAATAAAGCCAAGTATGAATTTGCCTTTGGAGTTTGAGCGTTGCACCTAATGACCTAATGTGTGTTGTTTGGGTTGAACTGTTGAACAGCCGCTAATGGGATGGATGTGCTATTTTACCTTAGACATTGTAGATCATAAATAAAAATATAAATAAAACACAGCCAATTTGTGTTTTTTTCTTTGATTCCAGAAGCTAAGATTCTCTATAGTATAGGTGTAGTTTAGTTGTATTCATTCATTTGGACTATCTGATGGGCGTATTCGTAATAAGTATTGAAGGACCACGATAATCGTAATCGGGTTAGGGTCTTAATCTTAAGGCTAGGGTTTTTGTTTTAGGGGTTAGGGTTAGAATTTGTGTTTAGGGTTAGCATACACTTAGAAAATAATACAAACGATTAGTCTACTTGAACGTAAATAAATGAACGATTAAGATACAACAGGTATAAAATAATAAATAGAACGAAACTTTAACTGCACGTTTACCCTCTAAGACTAAGAGATCTATCTACACTACTACTACTATCTAGATATGTGTGAATGTCACCCCTATTTCCATTAGGGAGTAATAATAGTTAGTCTAGTAGACTGATAGTGATAGTATAGACCTGCTTCCAGTTCCAGACAATGTCAAGAAATTCAGTTATTAAATGAATTTATCAATAATTATAATAATACTACTACAACAACAATACACAGATATCTTGTAAAATAGGTAACGATACAAATAAAACGTCATTTTCATTCAAAAGAGAAGTAAAAAGTATTACCTCCGTTAAGACTAGACCTCTAGTCGTGCCACTAAACTGAGACTGAGTGCGAAGAATGTGGTAACTCAACTGGCTACGGCTACACCCCTGCAAAGACAGACATCTCTGAAAATGTGTTGTTAGTGTTTGTTAGGCCCTAACCATTTGAAAAAGTGGATGCGAAGGGTCTAGGTACCTAGGGTAGTGATTAGGTACCTAGGCTATGTAGTTTACTGCATGACGTTTAAAAACGTGCGCTTTATGTCATGTGCAAATGGTTTTGCAACGCATAAACTGTGCAATGTCAAAACAAGAAAAACAAAACAAAAGTAAAAGTTAAAATTAAAAGACGAAAGACCAAAACGGAAGAATGCGAATCGGGAATTTCCGATTTTCACTTTTTGCCGTTGCTCGCTCACACTCACACACTCTTCAAATTCGTCAGGGTGAGCGCTGCGTGACCACTGGCATAACAATAAAAATAACAAAAGTGAGGGTTTGATTTACGATGGGTGGTGACGTTCACTTCTCTTGGCTCTTTACTTATTGACAAATTTCCAAAAGGATGAATAAAGTTTATTATTATTATTATAATTAACCAGTAATAACTGGTGAGATGACACAATTGTATGATTACGTTCAGTACAAATATATGGCACACGGCAAGGAAGCTTATCACTAACGTCCTGAGACCCTTTTACTTTTAGGGAGGCGGTGGCGGCATAGTGGTTAAGTCACTCGCCAGAGGTCTGGCAGGTTCGGATCCCGGTTGAAACACTGGATTTTTTCTAAAGACTTTGATCCCACTTGACGGCGCTGCACTGCTGCTGCAGCAGACGCCAGGGTTATTACCGTCTACCCTTGGAATAGACCCTAAAGACAATTTTCCCCCAGGGATAAATAGAGGGACATAACTTATTTATTTATTTCTATTTATTTATTTTTGCGCATTAAAAACAAATGCTATAGCCCTACGCAGTGTACGACATAATCATAATTTCACGATGAGACACAGTAAAAAACAAAACAAAAACAAATGATAAAAAGTCAGAGAATGATTGGAAATCCATATTTTATTTGCATTTCCTAAGGGTTTTTTGTGGGTTTTTTATTTTCATTTTCTATATTTATTTTTTTATGAATACATGGCTCATTAAAAATATTTATCCTGGAAATTGGAAAACATTTTCAGTGAAAAAGACTGACACATCATGTTGCTGTTACAACAAATTATGGTATATATTACAATGAAGGCTGTGAGCACCACACTTGACTAAGACTGTCTGGACAAATGGACTTGTACTTGTTACTGTAACCGCCTGTGGTCAAACTTCTCCAGCGAAACCAATCTGTTTTACAATTTGTAAGGAAATGTCATCACAGTTGTGCACCTGGTTATCTATACAATTTTTTTAATGTAATACGCGTAATAAAAAATAATACTGCAACTGCAAATGGAAATCTGGCATCGGCGCTTTATGTGCCCCATGGCACCAAGAGGACTACGTAATAAGTAAGTAGTAAAATATATAATTAAAAAAATAATAAGAATTTTTTTTTTTTAATACCATACTATAATATATCGATACCGTACATAGATAATAAAATTGTGTCCTCAAGGGCACTTTCTTCTTTAGGGTACATTCAGGAAAAAAAAGATGGTACCCATTTCTGCACCTGGGTCGAGTGAAGAAATTGGAGTAAAGTATCTTTCCCAAGCAAACCAAAGTGACTGGGCTACCTTCGTCACCCCAGTTTGCAGTCTATTGTGCCTCCTTAATTCATAGTGCCTATATGTAACTAACGATATGTGATCAATGGGGGAAACATATGACATATGTTGATGAGTGTTACAGACAGATTGAACGTTTTCCTTTAATCTAATGTGCCTATCACTATCAATAGGCAAGTTAACATTAACACCATGAATTGTGAAATTGTGAACAAACAATCATTATCATCCAAAGGTGGCTTAAAAAAACCCAGCTCTTTGATTTTCGCAATTTTCTTCAGTCAAGAATAAGCTCCTAGAGGAGCAGATATATTTAGTAAATATTCTGGTTTGCATGAGTAACTGGTACCAGAGTCTTACCCAGTGTCCACACGTCTAGCTACGAGCTGGACTTAAAGCAGTGCTGTGACAATGTTTAGTTGAATTATAGTTCAGGGATGTCAGTATTGTCAGTGAGCTTTCAGGAAAAAGTAGGAAAATTGCGCGTTCTTGAACCGAAATTCACCGCATTCATAACTTGCGTTACATGGGCCAAAATTATTCAATATAAATCAATGCTTTATATGCTATTTTTTAAAAAAGATGTTATATATAAACTATGTAGGCTATTATAATGTAATCATAGGAAATGCCCCTGTCCTTGACTAGTCTAAATTGTTCTCAAACAAGTCCCAATGATCATGTCTAGTTGAATAATGTAATATTCACCCCCACCCCCCTTTAAAGGTCTATCTGTATGATAACATTTAAATTTGCCACTGTCTAGACATATCAAGATCAGTTATCTCGATTCTCAGTGTTTTGTTATAAGCAATCTAAACATTCATTACTGAAATTGTAGATAGGTACCTAACCAACTAATCTAACAAAGTCCCAATGATGTTGAATAATAAAATCAACAGACCAAAAAAGACCAATTTAAAATATGATAGAGACAGCATTCAACGTTGCAACTGACTAGACGCGCACCTTTCTCAGTCTCAGCTTCTACTTCTAGCCTTCGCAGGACAATAAATGAATTCAGTTATTGAGGTCTTTTTATCAATTTCCTCCATTATCGGGCCATTCATAAAAAGTCTGATCTCTGACTCTCTGAGTCTGAGAGAGATTAAAATGATTGATGGAACGGTCATTCTCAACCTCAAGAGTATGTAACAATGTTTACAATCGAACTCGAACCGATCGACTCGATAAAAGTAAAAATGAAAGTAGTAACATCCGCGATTCGACACATTGCATTGTGGATTGATAAAATATTTGTATGTTAACTGATCAACCAAATTTGGAAGCTCAGCGTAATAGGTTTTTCAAACCGCAAACTTTTCACCATCAATTAAATCGGTACGGGTGCGACAATAAAAGGAGCATCGCGACATTTAGACTCAAACAAATTTTTTGCCGAAATCGATACAAATAACACGAAATGAAGGCAACGAACTCGTAACAGCAAGGTACCATCATTTGCCATCACGATTCATTGTCGGCAAATAAGTTAATATCAACAGTCACATACGATACCGAATATCCGAGTAGTCGGTTGTTTCTGATTTTTATAAAGAAACAAAGTAAACGTATTTGATTTAATTCGCAATTTACTTACTTCCGAAAAAAAATTCGCATTTTTTCAGATTCCCGCTGACACTTGTGAAAATCGGCCTTCTGAGTGCCCAAAATTGGAAATTCGCTGACGGCCAAAAAATCGGAAATCCTACAAAAATCGGCAAACTGACATACCTGATAGTTGGAGTGGTCTCACCTCTAGCGAACGCTTGACATGTGGCCACTCCAACTATAATATAATATAATTCATCCAAACATAACCACAGCGCGGCTGCTGCACGGCTTAAAGCCCAGCTCGTAGCTCAATGTGTGGACACTGACTTAGGCAGGTTTAGGCTTTTAAACAGAGTCTACTGCATTTCAGCTAAGACCCAGGGTCCAAAGGATACGGTTTGAGTTGGTCGGCAAAATTCTTCATGTCCTCTCCAATCTGCTCCTGACCAAGTGGCGCCACCACACTCAGCTCAACCAGGTGGGAATTCCCAAGGGGCTCGAGATTCTGTTGGTCCGTCTTCCCCGGCAGTTTCATCTGGAAATATAATAATATCATATTAATGGTTCAAAAACTCAAAATTCACACACTAATTCTATCCTTTTAAAAAGGGGTGCCTTAAAATGATTTTGATAAGGAAGTGTTTATTGAGACTACATTAAGACCTGTAAATGACCACTTCCAAAATTGTTTGAACTTTTCGTCAAACTGGAAAAGTAGGTCAAAAGTCAACGGATCGCCCTTTGCTGCCATCATCAAGCCTTTGTTTACAAAACAAACAAAAAGATAAAGTTCATCAGGAATTTTCCGGACATAGTAAATTAATTTCTCGCATTTTAATCTTCCGACAAACAATTTTCCGGCACTTCTTATTTACTGCTGTCCGGCTGTGTCGGAACAATTTGGGCTCCCAAAAGCCGAAAATACTGACACAAGGCGAAAGAGAACCAACACCACGGGGCGAGTCGAGAAAGTGAGAGGCGGCAAAACTAGTCCCTCAGCGCAGCCGCCGTTACAAATTGATCGTCCTTTCAATTTATCGCCAACTTTGCAGGAAAGAGAAAAATAATTAAAAGTCTCGCTGGAGCACTTCGCGGAACATTAAAAAGCACCAAGGATAAATAAAGACGACTGGTAGTAACTATCTAGGAGACATCCTAATGACATTTTTTTTGGTCTGAAATGAACTTTTACAGATCTGTGCATTTAGCCTTAATACCGGACAACACTGCCCCATATTGAAAATATAGAGTCCTCGCAGACAATAGCAGTCAAGCCAATTCAATCACCCATAGTTAACATATATATATATATATATATATAAATTACATAGCTTCAATGGTTGACAGCACAAAAACAGGGATGTTTCTACAAAAGGCCTTTGTCAAGTGACAATTAACGAGGAATAACCACAAGTATGACATAGATGGGGTTGGGGGTGGGGTGGGGACACGGGGGAGTGAGTCAACATAATTTTGGCATGTCATCATTACTATTGTACTCGCCAGCCATAGCATACAGTACATAGGGTTGCGACTCACCCTCCACACTTTGGACACTGTGACTTTCATCCTCCCCTTGTGGAAATAATAGCCCCTGGCTATGTAGTCGTGGTCAAGCCTGAAAATGGGGGGACAAAATTTTTTTTAAATTCATTCACTTCCCTTCATTTCGTAAAAATACAGTCAGTCTCTTTCTTTCTTTTCATTTCACACCCGCCCCCAACCCCACCCAAAAAACAACAACAAAAAACACCACACAAGCAAGCAAAGAAATAACAACAAAAGAAAAGAAACCCAAATACAAAACAAAATATATACAATACAAAAGAACAAAAACTAGGACAAACAACAAAAAACAAACGAAACATCCAAACAAGCATTACAATACAAAAAAAACAAACAAACAAGACGATCAGTACATAAAAATGAAGGGGAATAACCAATCAATTGAATTAACAGCTAAAATACACGTAGAGTTATCTCCTATTGAGCATGTTCTACATAAACCCTCATTTTTCTCTGCTTCCCCAGCAGTTGCTATGACCATCAAATGAATGGGGTTTTTTAGCCTTTGTGTCTACTATCATCCTCTCAGTCATAAAAGAAACGAATGAGTTGTTTCTTTATTGGTAAAGGACAAACCGGACGGAAACATTTATGTTTGCCGTGCCATACACGAAGCCTTTGTTAACTCTACATTTTGGATTTTCAAAAACAAACAGAGAACTCTAACACTAACACCCAGATAAAATAATATGGCATAATCGTTTTAAGCAATTCACAATTTGTTTTTGTTGGAGGATAGAGATATATATGACAAATAATACGTAGTAATGACAATAATAATGATAATAATAATAAATAATAATGAATAACGATATTGGTGATAGTAATAATGAGATTAATAATGATAATAATAATATTGATGATAATAATAATAATAATGATGATGTGAAAAATAATAATGATAATATATAATAATAATAATGTTCATTGTCCATGAATGGCAGGGGGAAATTTGTCTTTAGGGCCTATTTCAAGGGTAGACCGGAATAGCCCACGCGTTAGCAGAAGTGCAGCGCCGTAAAGTGGGATCAAGGTCTTGAGAAAAAATACAGTGGTTCCACCGAGATTCGAACCTGCGTCCTCTCGAACCAAAGGCGAAAGGGCCTACCATTGCGCCACCAGAATCCAAGGCAGATAAAATATACTTAACCAATAGCTCTAGTCTAGAATAATGTCTGCACTCTATATATATTATATCACATATAGAGGGGAGAGTATTATTTTATTTATTAAGTAGCTATTTTTCAAACAAGATTTGGACATTACAAGAGCCCAGCACCAATGAACAATGACGCACAAATTACCTGAAACCCATTTCTTCCAAGAACTCCTTGACGTTGCTGGAGCACGCTACATCCAGGCATGCTCGGACCAAGGTTTGTCGTTCCTTGTTTCCCATCTCAGCTTGACCAAGGTAGCGGATGTAGCTAAAACAAAAATAGAAAGGAACATGTAAGTCTTTACGAGCCTTGAAGACCACAGAGCCAGTACTAATCCCAGTTTCCGTAGCGCGAAGCACACAGAGCGACAACAATATGTCACCCTTTTGGATAGGACGCTGGTCTATCGCAGATTACTTCCCCGGTTGAAAGCGGGTACCATTTCTACACCTGGGTCGAGTTAGGCACTTTAGGTAGCTAGTAAAAAGAATTTTATCATTAAATACAAGCTCAAAATAACAGAAGGATAATAACATGCATTAATTTTATATGTATACCTATATCAGGCACACACAGTAACGTTCAAGAGAAAGTTAAAAAAGGTGCAGTTTCTTGAAAATTCATATTCATATGAGGAGAAAACAAATTTCAGCTATCCAGGGCACTATCTACATACGCCCTGTCTTATAACTAACCAAAAACTATCAAATTGGGTAATTTAATAAGATAAACTAATCCAGAAATGAATTCTATTAATAAAACATCATCAGCCATATCTAAAAAATTCACAAACAATTATCCAAGTGAATGAAAATATTTAAAAATAAAAATCTGTTGTCTTAAAATTGTGAGATGTACAGAAAAATAGAAAACAAGAGAAAACAAAAAAAAATGTTAGTTAAATATATCACATACGAAACAAGAATGGAAGAGACCTAAACATTTGCCAAAAAAAATTATAATAACTTCAAACTTAAAATAAATTTTTCAAAGTTTGTGGTAGTGATTCAAACATTGTTACATTTAAATTAAACTTTAATAAGGTTATGTACCGATAATTCATTTTTCGACTCCTGCTCTCTTAACAATGCAAACTATCATATATATCACTATCACATTTTCCTGCAACTTGACCTTGTTATTCGGCGGGTATCAAAAACACTTCAAATCTCTGCGTTCACTTTTGGTGCTTATTGGATAGTTATTTTGTTCACAACATTTTCGAAAAATAGAACGACCATTAAGAATTTAAAACCAATTATTCTTTAATATTGCTGAAGCGAAAATTGTATGACAAGCACAATACTTGCGGATAAACACAAAATCTTTAACAAGATAATATGTCAATAATCATTTTCATTTTGTCTCTCTAACCGTATGCAAATTTATCGATCAGTCGCAAGTCGTATAATACAGGTGTTGAAAATGGAGCTCATCTCGCTCATCCATTCATCAGTCTCAAACTCAGGAGATCCTTTTTTTTCAAGAATCCAAACCAAAGATAATCTCATCCCCAGTCCACTATGCACGAAATAATTTGTAAAAATTACAAGTTTGTGTTGGGCACATCCCGCTAACGACCTGACAACATGATCTCTCTCTGCCTGGCAGGCGTGCAAAAGTTACCCCATATTACAGTACCCCGTATTACGGTACTCACTTGGGAGCATCCGGATGGTCAATGGCTTGCCGTACACGGAACAATACGTACTGGCTCTGTTGGGTGCTGCTGGTATTTCCTGCATGGGGAGAAACAGTTTTTTTTTGTAAATTCACAAAACAAAAACTACAAAATAGACTCTGCAGGCTTTCACAATACTAATATCACCATGCATGAGAAAGTATTCACTTGTTCATTTTTTTAATGCACATAATTTTTTAGCTTCATTTTTTTTATATGTTCGCCTCGCTGTTTTTCTTGAGCAAGAAACTTTACTCTAATTGCC
Organism: Dirona pellucida; assembly: GCA_030265205.1. Taxonomy (NCBI): domain Eukaryota; kingdom Metazoa; phylum Mollusca; class Gastropoda; order Nudibranchia; family Dironidae; genus Dirona; species Dirona pellucida. The sequence goes on along the minus strand of JARDUL010084876.1, from coordinate 2,022 downwards.
TCACTTGATCCAGGTGTAGAAATGGGTACCAGCTTAGTAATCTGTAATAGACCATCTGTCACTCTGTCCGCTTCATGCCATGGAAACCTGGATAAGCACATTTTCTTCAACTTCAAACCTGTGCATTCCATTATTATGTTAGGTGCAGGTCTTCAAAAGAATAGTGTGCAGACGAGCCAAACTTCCAACAATAGCCATGTCAAATTGTCCATTACTCTTAAAAAACTTCCATTTCTGACTTGTTGCCTTAGGCATGGCCTTTAAAGAGTCATCAGATATTTGATAAGATAAGATATGATAATACTTCATTTCATCCCCGTGGGGAAATTCTTTGTATAGACGTGAATAAAAGAGAAGCTATCAAAAAAAGTAAATTATACAGTGTCGTAAAAGTAAGAGTAAAAGATACAAAATTTCAAAATTACAACTTACGAGCACATGTAGAGGGGTGAACATGTATATGACATAATGATATGTGTAGAAGATGTAATAATATAGATCAGTGTATTTTGTACAAGAGGAAAACTTTTAATTTCTTTATCAATATATCCTTTCTACCGTCCGATGTAAGGCTAAGTGCAGACAAACTTTCACCATTGATCTCTATCCAGTCTTCCTCTTTGCATCCAAAAACCTACACCCCCTCTTTTCTATCAACTCTGATTTTTGTAGAAGAGGAAAACAAGGTAAATAAAACAATAACATCACAGACATATCAAGTCATAGAGCCTTTCCACTGATATAAATAACATCAGCGTGTATATTTAGGGTAAAACATTAGATACATATAAATATAAAAAACAAGCCACGAGCCTGTCGACCTCACAGCAGCATCCACCAGTACAGGACTTGCTTACAATACAATTTTCAAAATTATATTGTCAATCATGTTGATTGTAATAAAAAATAAACTCCACTACCTCTTGAAACAGCACAGTGGGCTGATCCCCTGCTTGCCTTTAAATCTTGACCCATAGATTTTCCAGCTCTGTATTAATGGGGTACTAATGGGGCACAGACTTGCACTTAATCTGGGTATGTTTTAGCTTGGTCAGCATCAACCTTCTGCCTTGTACAATGCCCTCAGCCAGACACAGAGATGGTTCCTAGGCTGTTTAATTACGGTACTATTTGGGAACAGATAACAAACAAACCTCTTGGAACAAATTTATTCCGCCTGTTTCTCAAGTCATACTTACTGAGCATATTATAGACCTGTTTCTCAAGTCATACTTACTTAGCATATAGACTGATTCATGGTCATTGAAAAATTGTGCGCCGCTCTCAGCATTGTCACACAGACCACGAAGTCGATTTAACAAAACATCTCTGTGGGAATCCAAAATGCTGCCCTGAGGAGAAAAGTTGTAAAAAATGATGTAATGGCAGATATTCATGTTAATATATACAAATGACATGACTTGGTGCTATTCTTTTTATCTTGGCCCACATTCACTCAACATCTATATATTATAATATACATACGGGGAAGCCGGTGGTGCAGTGGTTAAAATACCTGCATTCCAATCATATTATATCTCAATTTGTATTTTTCCAGCCATAGCTCTTAGTGAATCAGAGAAAATCAATGAAAAAAAATAATATTATATTACATCAATTGAATCATAACATATATATATATATATATTATATATTAAAAAAGTTGGAGTAACAATTTTATGAATATTTTTTTGCACACCATCCATTTATAATATCTAAAGACATGACATTATAAGCTTAATAGGACAAGATTGTTAGAAGATTTTCCCCACCAACTTGACCTTCCTATTCGTGAAGTACCGAAAAAAATCATGAGATTCCATATTCACCATTGGGAAGTTGTTTGCCACAGTACTTTCTACTCACAATAGAACAAACTCGCGGAAATGGAAAACCCAAGCAAACGGTTTTGACCTATTTCTTGAAAACAAATCAAAACAGGTTGTAATTGAGAGAGAGAGAGAGAGAGAGAGAGAGAGAGAGAGAGAGAGAGAGAGAGAGAGAGAGAGAGAGAGAGAGAGA